>BQNB010083522.1:0-29013 GCA_026074375.1 Tanacetum coccineum
CTTTACTTTCAAAAATGACTCTTTTTTAATCGTTTTCTATGATTATGACTGTTGTACCCTTGAAGTAATACCCCAGATTAGCTTTCGCTGCTATATGTAAAAATGGGGGTGTTACACGTAACCCGCCCGACGGGCGAGGTTGCTGGCCATAACACTAATACCTTTAACACACCTGTTTTGAATGATGAGGATACTGAAGGAGTGTTTGGCACTGATGATCATGAGGTATACTCTAGCACTGAATTTGATTGTAATGTTCATAAAAGTCCTCTGCAAAATGATGAAGGGATTAAGGGGAATAATGTTAGTCAAAGTACCAATGTTAAATTGCCTAATAAAAAAAGTTTCTTTTATGCTTCAATGGTTAAGAGTGATGAGATACCCAATTCTTTGGATTTCATACCACGTATAGTTAGTGAAACTGGTATTGAAGTTGTTATTTTTGATGAGAAAATTGTGCAAAAAGGAAGTGAGAAATGAGGTTTAACAATTTATGGTCAATTTATTGTTTATGATATGCACATTAGTGAATTGAGGTACAATATTAGAAGAATGTGGAGAAAATTTGGTATTGCTAAAATTGATAAGTGGAAGAATGGATGTTATATGTTTAAGTATAGAGATGAAATAGGCATGAATGAAGTATTGGAAAAAGCACCTTGGATGGTTAGAAATAAACCATCGTTTGTGCAAAAATGGAGTTTTGAAATTGGGATGACCAAGGTTGAACCAAAGAAATTGCCTGTTTGGGTTATGATAGTTAATGTCCCTTTAGAAACCTGGTGTGTTAAAGGGATTAGTGTTTTGGTCAGCAGTCTAGGAAAACCCATTCTCATGGACAGTATGACTGCAGCCACGTGTCATAAGAGTATAGGGAATATTAGCTATGCAAGAGTTCTTGTTGAAATGGATTCAGAGAAAGAGCTGAAAAATGAAATTGAGATTCAGTATGTTGATAAGTGTAACAATGTTAAGGGGAATAAAAAAGTCCAAGTTACTTATGATTGGAAACAACCTATTTGTACTCATTGCAAAGTTTTTAGGCATGAGCTATGGAATTGTAAGAATGGAGGGAATGTGAATATTGGCAATAAAAGTTCTAAAGATGACGAGGAGAATAAGGAAAAGGGTGTAGGATATGGTGGTATTAGACATGATAAAAATGTTGAGTTTATAAATCAAAGGAGAAGAAGACAACAATGGAATGATTATAACAATAGGCCTGGAAATTATGCTAATGCCAAAAATAACCAGTATAGCCAACAACAAAGCAATGGTTTTGGAAGAATGGACATGCCTAAGAATAGTAGAAAGGAATACAGGAAAAAGAAAGCTGATGCAGATGCAATTGTGAAGAGTAAGGAGAAAAATAAGTGGAAAGTTGGAGAGAATGTGGTGGATGAAATTAGGAAATCTTCTAATAAGTATTATGTCCTTGATTCATTACCAGAAGATAATGATCAGGAATTAATAATGCTCAAGGAAAGGATGATTGTTGATAAGTACTTAAATGAGAAGGTGCAACCCACTCTTCAGGAATCAATTTTGTGGTCAAAAGATATGATTGAGTATTTCAAAGAAAGATGGGAAAGAGACAAAATTAAGGAAAACACTTCAACAGTTATGAAAGATGTATTAGAAGCTAATGATGGTATAGCTAGTGTTATGAAGAGTAAAGAAGTCAGTGGTATTGAGGGAGAGGTTCTTCATGATGTTTTTAATGGAATATAAAATTAGAGTATGGAATATCAAAGGAATGAATACTTCTGAAAAACAGAATGAAGTTATGAATTTAGTCAAAATTGAGAATCTCAAGGTGTGTGTTGTTTTGGAGACTAGACTAAAAGGCAAGAAACTTAGAAAAGCATGTGATAGAATTTTTCAGAAATGGAATTGGGACTCAAATATGCAAAAGTGTAGTAAAGGATGTAAAACTGCATTGGAATGGGATTTTGATAGTACATCTGTTCAAATCCTTCACCAGACAAGTCAATCCATATTTTGTGTTATAAGTGCAAAAAACTACAATTTCAAATGTTTCTATACTTTTGTATATGCTACTAATGATGGATTGGAAAGAAGAGATCTTTAGGAAGAGCTCATCAGAGATTGCAGATATGTGAATGGGAAACCTTGGTGCATTGCTGGTGACATTAATGTGACTCTATATCCTAATGAACATTCAAGTGGGAATTCTGTTATGACTCCTGATATGATGGAATTTCAAGATTGTTTGAATATAATTAAAGTAGAAGATATTTGTAAGTCAGGGCTTCATTTCACCCGGACAAAGAATCTTCAAAGAACTAAGGCTAGAAATATGACAGGAATTCTTAAGAAGTTGGATAGAGTGATGTCTAATGAATAGTTCATTAATTAGTATCCTAAAGCCCATGCTAAGTTTCTTCCATATATACCATACTCCTTGTATACTTTGCATCACTACAGTTTTCAAGAAGAAAATAAAGGCTTTCAGGTTCTCTAATTTCTTAACTGACAAACAAGAATTTTTGCCTATTTTTAAAGACAAATGGAGAAAATAAGTTAAGGGGTTCCATATGTATCAAGTTGTTCAGAAAATGAAGAGTCTGAAATCTCCTCTTAATAATTTGGGATGGTGTAAATGAAGTTTATTCAAAAGAGTTGTTTCTCTCAGAGATGAACTCAAAAGAGTGCAGATTGATATAGATAAAGATCCTCACAATACCATAGAGTTTTATGTTGCTGAAGCAGATGAAGAGAATTTTTTATCTTAGGCAAAAATCAAATGGTTGAGTGAAGGAGACAAGAATAATAACTATTTCCACAAAGTCCTCAAAGGAACGAGTATTAAAAGCAAAATTCTTAGTCTTACTGATGCAAAAGTAGGTTACTATAAAGAAGATCAAATTCCTCAGTTATTTCTGAAACATTTTGAAGAGTTCCTTGGAAAGTCTTATCCTGTGTAGGAGGTTGAGAATTATGAGAATTTGTTCCAAAGAAAGATCAACAATGAAGTTGCTCTGAATATGATTGCAAATGTGTTAGATAGTGAGATAAAAAGGGCAATGTTTGATATTAAGGACTCTAAGGCTCCTGGTCCTGATGGATTTACTGCTGCTTTTTTCAAAAAAGCCTGGAGAGTCATTGGCAATGATGTTTGCAAAGTAGTTAAGGAGTTCTTTAGCTCTGGAAGAATGTTAGGGGAAATCAATGCTACTCTAATTTTCCTAATTCCTAATGTTGAAAATCCTAATAAGGTCACTGATTTTAGACCTATTGCCTGCTGCAATGTCCCATATAAATGTATTAACAAGGTTATTACCAATAGGATAAAGCCTATCCTTGGTATACTTGTTAGTAATAACCAATGTGCTTTTATCCCTAGAAGGAGTATTCAAGACAACATCTTGCTTACTCAGGAGATAATGAAAAGATACAATAGAAAAGGGGGTCCTAAGAGAGTAGCAATTAAAATTGATCTTCAAAAGGCTTATGATACAGTTAGTTATGCTTCTACACTTCCTGACTGGCAAAAAAGACACTCATAACTGTCATCTGGCAGAAACCGTAGGCTACTTCGTGAACCAAAGGAAGACCCGTCCACAAATATACCAAAATCCTCTGAATTTTCCTTAATAGTGGTTGTTCGCACACTGGAAGTTTCAAAGTCCAATACAACACGGCCCCTAGTGGCGGCCAACGCAAGAGGCGACGTGTTACTATCGTCTAAGGCAGCTGGATTTACCATCCATCGCCTCGTAAACTGTTGTCTTTTAGATATGTTACCAAAATTTCCAAACCACTTACCATTTCCAGAAGGTTTACTATTTGTGTCACTGCATTTACCTTTCCCTTTCATAATACAAACTCTAATTGCTAATTTGACAGCTTAAATAGGAATAGCGAATATGAGCAACATATGGGGATTCCTATCATATATCACTTTTAGGGAGCAAGTTTTTTTTTCAAATGCTCTGCTATCAGAATCAGGCACACTAAGTTTGGCACAACAAAAGTCCAATATAACGGGGCATAAGATCACATATTGCAAATTTTATGTCATCATAATTAGGAATAAGTATAAGCAATCATAAATACCATTAGAAACCAAAAACATTGGGCATAAGGTCACAAATTGCAGTCATTATGTTATCATCATAAAGCATAAGTATAAATGGCAATGAACACTCTAAACAACACGACAGGCTGTCAAGTATACACATACAGAAATCAAACCAACCCATAAACACAATTAGATTACACCTTTAAGAAAGTCAACTACATAAAGAAATAAACAAAAGAAAACATTAAGAACACATACCTAATTGAGGAAGATTTGGGAGACAACAATTGAAAAGAACAAAGGATGAAAGCTCTAATATGACGCAGGACTTTTGAGAGACTAAATTAAGTGCCAGATGTTCAACAAAGATGAAAGGATGTAGTAATAGTGCATTCCAGATGTTAACCATGCGATTAACGAAGAAGGATACGTGTATAATGGGAAGATGCGTGTATAATGTGAATATTATACCATTAAGTTTGCTGTTCATTTGGAATTTAGAAGTATTTAAAATCAATTGTGTATGTAACCACCTTCACATAGGGATAATATTATAAGAGTAAAACACTGTTCATTCACATTAGAATAATAATTTTCCCATGTTACTGTAGATCATGTGTGTGTAAAAACTACAGGAAATGTTATATTGTATAAAATTTGCGACTTATCTAGCTAACATGATATTTGTGAGGTTCTTGAGATATTTATATAGCTAAACTTATCTAGCTCAACTTCATGCATTTAAGGTAGCATAAGTATGCAAATGACACTCATTTATTTATGCGCCATGTGTGTTTGCTTTTAAAGACGAATCCACAAATCCCTTTTCTTTTTACCATAAGAGTGAGCAAAAATAATAACATATAAACAGGATTTGCTTAGTTATGAGCGTATTTAATAAGCTAGGTTGACAAACCATAGCTTTTGAGGCGATTTAAATTAAAAGCTACGTCGTCAAGTTTTATGATTTGGTATTACGCATGAAAAGTGTATAGCGAGTAAAAAACAAAAATACGAAGGTTTCAGATTTATCGACTTCCAAAACGGAATTGATTTTTGCTTTTCGACAAGATGAAAACACGAAACATAGTTTATTCAAGGTCCCACAAGTGGCGCCAACTTGTTGAAGCATAAACTTGTCGGGTTGGTCTTGACGAGTCTCATGGTGTCGTTCGTCGTCATCCCGAGTCTTGAAGAGTGCTACAAACAAATAAGAACCGGTTAGAAGGGGACCCAAGGCCGGAGCCCCGAGAACCACCCTCCGACGGTCAAGTCAGAACCTTTGAGTAAAGGGTTTAACATGGTGTAATTTGTATGATGTGTGTAAGTGGTGAAGTATACGAGAGGATAATTTACCTTTCATGAATAAATGCATGGGTATTTATAGTAGTTTTAGATTACCTTACCTACTGGACAATAAGGTGTAGCCCCTCCTATTATCCAATAAGTGTTGACCAAGTAAAGTTGCATACTTTGCCATTATGATGTAAGAGTTTGTCAGTTCCATCAATCGAGACCTTATTCCCTTCCTCTTATATGTATTTGTCATGTCCATCCCGGACTGACTTGAGTCAGAATTTGAATCTGAAAAATGTTCTAGGGACTTGTGATCAGTGTGAAGGGTTATATTACTATTATGAAAAGGTAATAGAAGTAATAAAAATAACCTTAGTTTTCAGTGTATGTTGTCTCAATATGATTGGCATTGTAAAATTGGGTCACACTGCAAAACCTGTTATGAATGTTTTAAAGAAATCCCTAAATTTTGATTAACCTGATAAGGATGTATGTTGTGAGGTTTGTCAGAGAGCAAAACAGACTATGGAACCTTTTCCTTTGAGTGATCATGTTTCTAGTTCTCTGGGAGAACTTGTACATCTGGATTTATGAGGGCCTTATAGGGTTGCCAGTTCTGAAGGATTTAGACATTTTAAAATGTTGTATATGATTACACAAGAGCTCTTTAGGTATATTTGATTAAATCTAAGGATGAAGTTTTTTACTATATAACTATTATTTATAATCTGATTGAGAATCATTTTAATAAAAGAATCAAAGTTTTTAGAAGTGATAATGGAACTGAGTTTGTTAATCAAAATGTTAGTAAATTTTGTGATGATAAAGGAATTGTTCATCAAACCTCTTGTGTATATACTCCACAACAGAATGGTATTACTGAGAGGAAACATAAGTATCTTTTAAATGTTGCTAGATCCCTTATGTTTCAGGGGGGATTCTTTTGAGAATGTGGAATGAGTGTGTTCTAATTGCTACTTATCTTATAAACAGGCTTCCCTCCTCTGTGCTAAATTGGAAATCTCCTTCTGAGATGATTTATAAGAAATCTCCTACTCTTTCTCATTTAAGTGTATTTGGATGTTTATGTTTTGCTACTCTTGTTAACTCTAATAATGACAAGTTTGGTAGCAGATCTGAGAAGGGTGTTTTGATTGGGTATTCTAGTGTTAAAAAAGGATATAGGTTGTATAGTCTTGATAAGCATCAGTTCATTTTTTCAAGAGATGTTAAGTTTTTTGAGAATATTTTTCCTTTTAAGGATTCTGATAAAGTAAAAGATGTTACTGAGAATGTTTTTCAAGATGTAAACCATATAAATTTTTTTGACCTAGAGTATCATGAGATACCCAATGATCATGAGAGAGAAGACCCTAAACTGAATTATGACAACAAAAAGTCACAAAGTGCTAGTAGCAGCTCTTTTGAGTCTGGAGGAATATCTTTCACTGCTAATTTTCTAGTTAATTCTGGAAATGATGCTGATAGCAGTGATAACATTTTTGCCGCTCAGGATGAGGGGGTTACCACACTTGAAGATAATATTTTTTCTAAGGGTAATGTGGATCACAATCCTAATTCTATTTCTCAGGATAATCTAAATTTAAGAAGGTCTTCTAGACAAAGAGTTTTTCCTAGAAATTATAATGATTTTGTTGTTGATTCAAAGGTTAAATATGGAATTGAAAAATATGTTGGATATTCTAATCTAAATAACAACTATTGTTTTATTACTCAACTGAATAAGAGCTTTGAGCCTAAGTCTTATTCTGAGGATGCTAAGTTTCCTCATTGGATTGATGCTATGAATTAAGAAATGAATGCATTACTTAGGAATGGTACTTGAGAGATTGTTTATCTTCCTAAGGGTAGAAAAGCCATTGGTAGTAAGTGGATTTATAAGATTAAGTTTCAATCTAGTGGTGAAATTGATAGGTTTAAGGCTAGACTTGTGGCTTAGGGATTTGGTCAAAAGGAAGGTATTGACTATGAGGAGACTTTTTCTCTTGTGGTCAAAATGGTGACTGTTAGATGCTTATTGAATATTGATGTTTCTCAGTCTTGGCCTATTTTCCAGCTTGATGTGAATAATGCCTTTCTTTATTGTGATTTAGATGAGGTTGTTTATATGAGACCACCTGAAGAATATTTTCCTTTAGATAATAAAGTTTGCAGGCTTAAAAAATCCTTATATGGATTAAAACAAGCACCCAGGCAATGGAATTATAAATTGACTTCTACTTTGACTGAAAATGGTTTCAGTCAAAGCAAATCTGACTATTCTCTTTTCACTAAAAGTAATAAGGGTGTTTTTCTTGCTTTACTTGTATATGTGGATGATATTATTATTACTAGTAATAATTTGTCTAAAATTGAGACGTTTAAAGTGTTTCTTAAGTATAAGTTTATGATTAAAGACTTGGGAAAACTTAAATATTTCCTTGGAATAGAAGTTATTGATACTGATAAGGATATCTGTCTTAATCAAAGGAAGTATGTGTTAGATTTATTATCTGAATATAGCATGCTTGCATGTAAACCAGTTAACATTCCTTTGTTGTCTAAACTGGTTATCTCTAATGAGGCTACTAAAAGTGATCATGTTCTTGATAATATTACTGATTATCAGAAGTTAATGGGTAAACTTAATTTACCTCACTAACACCAGGCCTGATATTTCTTATGCTATACATTGCTTAAGCCAGTTTATGCATTCTCCTCTTAAGTCTCATCTCAAAACTGCTTTCAAGATATTGAGATATTTAAAAGGGTGTCCAGGTTTGGGAATACATTTTGTCAAAACTTCTGGAATGTTTCTTAATGCATTTTCTGATGCTGATTGGGCTAAGTGTGTTATAACCAGGAAGTCTGTGATAGGTTATTGTGTTTTTCTAAATAACTCTTTGATTTCTTGGAAAAGTAAAAACAAAATACTCTCTTTAAATCATTTACTGAAGCACAGTATAGAGCATGTTGAGATAGATTTGCATTTTATTAGAGAAAAGATTTTGAAAGGTGTTGTCAAAACTGTAAAAGTAGATTCTGCAAATCAAATTGCAAACATCTTTACCAAAGGGTTGGATACATTATAGCATAAAGATTTTCTGGAAAAACTTGGAATGTTTGATGTTTACCAGGTTGAGATGAAGGGGGAATGTTGAAATATATCTTCTCATCCTGGTAAATTAAGTTGAGGGACTGATTGTGTTATTTTTCTATTTTCAGTTTAGGCATAAAAAGTGATTAGGCTCAAGATGGATAAAGGTTGATAGATGAAGGGCTTATTTTGGCAAGTAAGGATTCTATCAAGTCCCGTGGTCAAGCAGTATAAAAGATAGTCTTCATCAGCTTCTCTCTCACTTTCGATATCATCTCTCTCTCTCTCTCTAAACGCTCCTCCTCTCCCTCTTGTTTATTGTAAACCCTAATTGAGACCTTCTTGATCTTGTGTTTGATTCAGTTGTAATAGAACTATAATCAAGATAGATTATAGATCCATACCTGATTAGCAGTGGTAGATTGATTGTTTCATTATTTGAACAGATTGAGATCTGTTCTTGTTATTGTTTTATTAATCAAAATTAAGATTTGGGTTAATTAAAACTGTTTGATTATATTTTTCTACATGGTTTCAGAGCCAGGTTGCTCTGAAATCGTTTTATAAAAAAACTTCAGGTTTATAAAATTTAGGGGTTTTCGATTTTAATCATCAGTTTTCTATTAAAACTGTTTTCTAAGTAGATCTGTGGCTTAATTACACCGGTCTGTTGTTATTTGATAAAAAAAAACCCTAATTTTGAGAAATTAGGGTTTTGTGTCAATTCTTTAGTTTTCTGTTCTCGTGGTGCTTCTTGAGATTAATTGATATTAATCATTGGTTGATTGAAAGTCCTGGGTTGATTTTTGCCTAATTTGAGAAATTAGGGTTTGTGGATCTTGGTGATTTGAGTATGGGTTGTTGCTGATAAATATGCTAGGCCTATTGACTAAGTGAATCAAGAGGATAGTCGGTTTGGTATTAATTCTGCTGCGTTTCATCTTAAAGCTCTGTAACACCTCTTTATCTCTCTTTATAGCTTTTAATTGAGTCTGTCAGCCCTTGACCTACCAACTTGATTGGTGTGGAAGCCTGGAAACTTTTTTCTTCTTTCTTTTATTATTTGTGTTAGATATTAGAAAAAGACTCGGTCACCCCGTGTATTTTACTGTTTATTATAGCTTATAGTTTAATAGTTAATAGTACGTTTTTCGGTATTAAGTAGGGTACGAATACCCGGTATATTGTAAGTACTATATAAGCCTCTTCCAACTTTGGAAGAGGCAAGCTAGTCATTACTTTCCTTTTCATAAAGAAACACATTTTTCTCTCTCTAAGAAAACTCTCTCAAGTGTTTCTCTCTCTAGAAACTAGCCAGATCCAAGAATCGACCCCGTGTTATGATAAATAATATACCACGGAAATCTTAATCAAAGAACCTTAAGATCTCAAGCCCAAAATCATAGTAATTTCTTTTGTTTTATATCTACAATAGAACACAAAAATGACAATGAAGCATTAAAAGATGAAAGTTGGGCTGTAGCTATGCAAGAAGAACTAAATCAATTTGTAGCTAATGATGTTTGGGAATTAGTCCCTTTACCTGTAAGTCAATCCGTCATAGGAACAAAATAGGTCTTTAGAAATAAATTAGATGAAAATGGTATAGTATCTAGAAATAAAGCTAGATTAGTAGCACAAGGATATAATCAACAAGAAGGTATAGATTATGATGAAACATATGCTCCGGTAGCTAGATTAGAGTCAATTAGAATACTTCTTGCTATTGCTTGTGCAAATGATTTCAAGTTATATCAAATGAATGTAAAAAGTGATTTTCTAAATGGTTTTATAAACAAAGAGGTTTACGTTGCTCAACCTCCGGGGTTCATTGAGTTTCAAAAACCAAACTATGTTTATAAACTTAAAAGGGCTTTGTATGGTCTTAAGAAAGCTCCCAAAGCTTAGTATGATAGACTAAAAGCATTTTTGATAAAACACGAGTATTCAATGGGAATGGTCGATAATACACTTTTTACTAAGAAATCAAAATCACATCTTATCATTGTTCAAATATATGTCGACGACATTATATTTGGTTCTACGAGTCAAAACTTGTGTGATGATTTTGCAAAAATCATGCACGACGAGTTTGAGATGAGTATGATGGGGGAGTTGAACTTCTTCTTGGGTCTTCAAATCAAACAAATGGAAGACGGAATATTTTTCAATCAATCCAAGTACATCAAGGAGATGTTAAAGAAGTTCGGGTTGGAAGATTCCAAACCAACCAAGACGCCGATGTCAACGGAGATCAAGCTCACTAAGGACGATGAAGCCGACTCCGTGGATAGCTCTAAATATCGAGGTATGATTGGTAGTTTACTTTATTTAACTGCAAGTAGGCCCGATATTATGTTTAGTGTTTGCTTATGTGCTCGTTTCCAAGAAAATCCTAAGACTACCCATTTAGAAGCCGTTAAGCGTATATTTAGGTATATTAGAGGAACTAGTCACTTAGGATTATGGTGTCCGAAAGGAACTGGAATAGAAACTGTAATTTATGCCGACTCCGACCACGCGGGCGATTACGTTGATCGCAAAAGCACCAGTGGTGTTTGTACGTTCATGGGATGTTGTTTAACATCTTGGATCGCTAAGAAACAAACAGCCCTTGCTATCTCCACGACCGAAGTTGAATACGTCTCCGCCGGAAAGGCATGTCAACAAGCACTATGGATGAAACAAGCTCTCATCGACTACGGCATACGCATTGATGATGTTTCGATTATGTGCGACAGTAAAGGCGCTATCAACTTAAGTAAAACCCCGTACAACACTCTAGAACTAAACATATAGAAATCCGTCACCACTTTCTACGTGATAACGTCCAAAAGGGCAATATCTCTATCGAGAAAGTTGCATCCGAAGATAATATAGCCGATATATTTACTAAGCATTTAAAACATAAAGTATTTAATTATTTAAGATTTAGGATTATTAAATGAAGGAACATAACATGATAAGTGCTCCTCATCATCCCAAAAATAATAGAAGCAGAAACTCTAATGACGTAATTATTCATACTCAAAAGATTTAATCTCATTACAAGTTTCCAGTTACAAAACCATCCGATCATGAACAGAAAACGAGATTAGAAATTAAACTAGATAATTGAAAATATAAATAAAATTTGATCCCCCTATAAGATAGACTTCAAAATTTTACATGTATGGTCCAATACATGAAAAATACGAAATCGATTAAAAAGGACGAAAAGAACAATCATCGAATGGCAACTCACACTTGTGTTGACGATATTCTGTTAAGTCTAAATGTTCATAAATGTTTGTGTTATTAGTAATGGTCAAACTTATGCTAAAAGATAACACACTCCTAGAAGGATCGACTACATTGAAATTCCATCGGGAAATTCACGACAAGTTGCACGGTTCACTCAAAACTTGGTTGTCGACTCTGAAAATTATATCACATACCCCTAATAGTATGTATAACACATTTCAATTGCCAAAAACACAAAACCGTATCTCAATTTGCTCAAAAATCAACTTTGTCCGTATGTTTAGAGACTTACGGATCACGGATCAACCATAAGGAAATCTGTGCGTTATTTAGGTGGATCCGTGCATCACAGATAGCGGGTAAATAACTGATTTTAAACAAATTGGGACCACAACAAGTATTAAACAAACACACTCACGAACTCAAATACCAAAACCCTCAAACAAACATAACTCAAATCAGCAATTGGAGCAACTAATCTACAAGATCATCAACAAATCATCAATCTATAACAACTATTGTAAGTGATTTCATCTTATTTTCTATTTAATTTCATATCTAGGGTTTTGATTTTGATCAAATCACATAATTTGGGGCTTTCAATTTTTCTTGTTATTTTCATGCAATTAGAACTATGATATAACAATGTATAACTACTATAATACTCAAAAAGCATAATTGAAGCGATTCGCCAACAATTAATTTTTGACAAAAACCCAAGTTATGATTTTCACTTCTAGGAACTTTTCAAAACAAGGGTTGTTTAACTACATTGTTAATACAACGCAAAAACATTTTTTTCATTAGATCTCATGAATGTATATACAAGATGCTTAATTCATAAGCATTTTTCGTTCCATTCATCTTGAGCAATATCAAACATAGGTTGTGCATCAAGGTTTGCTTATTACTAGTACTGTCACTATTTTTATTTTATTTGAGTCAAGCAAACCACACAGCCACATCAAGTCCACATAGACACACTTACATTGTATTTTTCGCTTATTGAGTCATTATCATTTATAATATTTTCTCATAGAAATCACAATAAACTCCTTAGATATCCTATGTCTTATGAAGACTTTACAAACCGGTCTATACATGAGGGAAAGCCTATGTAACGGGCTGAGATGTGAGACTCACCCATATCCTTTGTACTAAATCGCTTTTTTAGAGTAATACATTTATCGGGGAAACACTTTATCCAAAAAAAAGAATCATTGATAACAACTTCAACACTCAAGTCGATCTTGAAGAAATCTTCCGTAAAAATGGTTTTCAATCCTTCTACCTCTTGGATGAAAAAATCTACCAACAATTTCTCTTTGAACTCTATCGATCCTTTCAATTTTACTCATTAAATAATGATTGGTTTGCCTCTTTCAACATCTATAAAGAAAAATTCTTAATACTTTAAGAGAATTCAGAATTCTTCTAGATCTTCCTCACAAAGGACACTGCTTTTATAGCAATGAATGGTCGCTTACATCCATTCTAAACTACAATAACTCATAAATGAACGATCCATTTTTCATAAAACTTTATCATCCCACGTCAATCATAACTAACATAACCATGAAAAGACTTATTGGAGAAAAATACGACACACTCAACCCAAATTTCCTCTACACTAATGAAGTGTGGACCTAAAATTAAATTATCCGCTTAGGGTGCATACATGCTCTATTGTATCACTACTTCCACTCCATTCAGTCTAGCATTCTTTGTGGCCAAATGAATGCAACACTCCAAAAACTCTCCTAATGAACCGTTACCTTACGGTCTCCTTCTATCTAAGCTCTCACAATTATTCAAAATAACTCGTTTCTCTCTCAAAAGTAAACACTTCATCTCTTTTCATCCCTCTATGGATATGATGAGCAAATTCTCTCCTAATGGTGAAATCATCGATGACTATCGTTGTGCTCTCCATGTAAACTACGCTAACTTAGTAGTGGAATTTTGATAGGATAATGTGCAAGTTATTAGATTTTGTGTAATGAATTTTTGGGATTAGTCTCTATCTAAACATTACTTGCATGATATTTTGTTTTTGTGTTTAGGGTGCAAATGATGTTATGGTTTTTCTGTTGAAAATTGACCCACGGATTCCACTATGATGGTAGATTCGTACGTTATTTTGTGTAGATCTGTGAATCTTCAGGGGTCAAGCGCCCAAATTCAGAATTTTTCTTGATTTTTAATTTTTCTATTGATCTATAACCATGCTATATGATACTCATTGGGATCTTAAACCTTAGGATTTAACATGGTTTACATAGAATCCAGAACCAATATACAATCTCATATCACCACTTTCTCTTATAATCATCATCAGCAAACACATTTTCTTTTCCATTTTGCTCCATACTCCTCATATACAACCTTACAGTTCATCATCGCTTTGACTGTAGTTCATCCAAAACAAATTCCCAAAACTTCAAAGTAAAAACCGCAATAATGAGTGTCAAGTCTCCAACGATGGTCAATCTCACATACTCAAGTGAAGAACAACTAAATGAGAGAACCTCACACATCCTGGAAAGAAATGCTTTCACCACCTCAAGCTCCATCAAAATTATCTCTAGCAAAAGTACACACTACATCTTTTTATCATCACAAATGAGTCTCCGACACCAACTCACGTTGCACCACCACCTAAACTTCGTTTTGTCATTCGATAAAACTAGAACCTTTAAGAACTTTCACCTCAAATTTCACCAAATGATCCTATGTTCAAAACCATGGATGAATGGCCACTGGACCCTTCTATCCATCTCACTCACGCGTCTCTCGACGACTCGGTTCTTTCAAATCACCCCGGATTTAAAACTCATTGCATCAACCAACTTTGTTTGTTAAATATTAACACCAACACACTCTCTCCTACAATTATGCATCCATTGAAAACATTATCATCCACCACCAAATCTTAGAAATTGAGAAATTTTCCCAAATCCTCCATCATCTTGGATTTTTTCATCCAAGAATGACATGGCTACTCCTCAAATGTTTTGTAGTGGTGTACCACCAAGGCCAGAATCAAATGCTCCGAAACCGTGTATACTACTTGTTCTCATACATTCGACACCATCGGTGTCCTTCACACCATCCTTACTTTCTGATTTTAGTGCTTAAACCATTCTCACATTACCATCTAATTATATGGGAAAATGTTTTATATCCCAAGATTTAGGATTTTTAATTGTTTTCTTCAATTTTCTAGTTTAAGCTTATCATGTAATGGCTTTAATGCCAAATTTTATGTTTTATCCCTTATAATGGATTTAACATTATTTTCGTTAGTTTTGTTGATGATGGATGTTCATTATGTGAAATGTATATGTGTGCATTTGTAATTGTCATATATATATTTGCTTGCTGTACTTTGTTTTGTAGCAACGATCCATAGCTCGATTACTTGGTCCACAAGCAAGGGGGTATATACAAGGGGGAGCATTGCATTTGGTTTTTCCCCATTAATTTTTTAATTGCATTCGTAACCAAGTGACTTAGCATTCGTCAAAAACAAGACTTGCAAGGACCGCCTCTACAACACTTTTTGCTTCGATAAAAAGGGGGAGAAGATATGTAAACTCATCTACTAAATACTTATTTAGTAACTTTTAAATAAGCATGAGTTTATATTTTGTCATCATAAAAAAGGAAGAGATTGTTAATACAAATATTCGGTAAAAGTATTTGTATTTAATGATCTTCATGTTTAGAATAAATAAATATAACTTGTCATATACGTAAAAGTGTACGTAAACAAGTTATATAGTCAAAGTTTATTTGAGCGAAAAATCACTTAGGTATGGAATTGACATTCTTAAAAACATAGTTATTGATCAAAGAAAAAATATTATCATTTGCTTAAAATCTTTTTAATCAAATGTTTTAAGTTACACGTTGAATAATTATAAGTAGTTACCATTTATATTATAGACAAAATACGATTAAACCATAGTGGAACAATCTTTCAAATCTGAAAATCTTTCCTTATGGAGATAAGAAATATTTTCTTTAAAAGAATCTATTAACTAGTTTTTAATAACGTAGAACATATTTTGTTAGATTTGAGGTTAATCACAAAATGACAATGTTGTCCCAGCTACCCACAGAACACAAATACATAGACAGATCATGGTAGGGAGATCGTGAGTCACGTGTATCACTTCAGGAGACAGATTTGAATTTTAAGAAAAGTTTCCTATAAATGCAACCGCAAGCTATTATTTTATACAACTATTGACAAATATTTTACTCATACATAATTTTATCTTTTATTTATTATGTTGGATATTATATTGTTACATAATCTTTACTAGATGATCAACTCATTCACTCTTTATTGAAGAACAAAAAAAAAAAAAAAAAAAAATAACACTCAAGAAGACGTCAAGCTTCAAGTGTAATAGTTTAGTTGTGTCATCACGTTTGTGATAACTCATTATCTTCTATTCTTGTGTTGTGTGTTGTGTATTCATATGTGTTTGATAGGTTAGTATTTAGGCCATAAAATACATAGTGTGTTAGATTGGTTCTATCTCGAAGTAGAACTCGATATTTAGCTTAGTACCGAAAAAAGTGTAAGCAACGTGTACGATTTTCCCGCCTAAAGGGTGCTTGTTGGCATAGTGAAGATAACTCTCAAGTTCGGTACTTGGGGAGTGGAGTAGGGCTAAGAGGAGCTTCGTAGCCGAACCACTATAAATCATTGTGTCATCGGTTTGATCTTTCGTATCTTTACTTGTTCATATTTCATTGATTGTGTATTTACTTATTGCATCGCTATCATATACACTTGTGTATATTTCTTGAGTTCACATAAGTCAACAATCTAAGTTTCAATTTTAAAATGGTAAAAATTATTCAACCCCCTTCTAGTTTCGACAATATTGTTTCACAACACTCTCGTAAATACAAACCTTAAAGACTAAAGTCATGAAGCAGATACCAGCGAAAGTTTTACAAAAATGGCGACTAAGGTAAGCGATAAAACATTAATGAAGTTTGCAATACGAAGACAAAAGGTAATTCTCAAACTCTAATTATAAAGTAATAAATAATATTCTTTATATTACTTGTTAGTAGTATTAAATTTTATATCACTGTTCTTTGTAAAGAAATTATTAAACAAAAAGAGAAAACCTTTACGGCAGTCGATATAGATGTGGAGAAACTTCCAACTCCAATGATGATAATATATTCTAATCTATGATTTGCTAATTGCTATGGAGAAACTTCCAACTCCAAATTCTTAGTTATTTGTTGATCAAAGTATTTAGATAATTTGTTTAGTCCTATAATATTATCAATCCAATGTGCAACTTGTCTATGTTGAGAGGTTTATGAAAATCTTATTAATCATAGGGTATTGCAACAGAAACCTAAGAGATTATATAAATGTCTTCTTTTTGTTATCTTATCAGTTTGTATGTGAACTGGTTTTCTTTTATTGCGACACTTTGACATGTTAAATTTTAGAAGATATTGATATGAACACGTTAATTAGATTACATGCATGTTTAACTGCTCTAGTTCCAAAAGTTCATAACTTCATACGTAACCAATGTCTTCATTCGACAATTGTAGGTTTGAAATTATTATTTTATTAGTAGCACGATAATTGATTTTCATCTAATCTAATTAATTTTAGGGTGCGTTTGGTTTGTTATCTGGATTCACAATCGGTATGGGTTGGAAAAGGTGTGGTTTGGAATTAAATATATCATTTCCATTTCTTACGTTTGGTTCTAATGTTTGGCTGTCATTTTTGGAGCGGGCTCATACAATCACCTCTTGAAAAATAAATACTACTATTATTTTAATTCAATTGCATTTCACCTGCAACAATAGTTTATCCGATCTCTAACAATGGCTTCTTTAACGTGTATCATTCTATTTTGATATCAAACCTACAAAAAATATATATATATATATATATATATATGCAGCCAAGAGCATGCAACTTTTGAATTTTCTTAAGACCACTTTCCCAAAATAGTTTTTCCATCATCCATACTAGTTATAATGCTCATGCACGCACGAGCTTTTTCTTAATTTTTTTTAAAATAATTTAATGTTTGTTTAATTTTCAACCATGGTTCTTAGTTTTGGATTATAATTGTTTTTTTACCGTCGTGGTTAATGTTCATGAATAGGATTTATTATATCTATATATATATATATATATTTATTATATATATATATATATATTTATATACCAGCCTTAAGGGGGGGGGGGGGACCCGCCGTTAACGGCTAGGTTTTAAAATTATTCTTTTAAGATAGATACTGGAGAAATTATATGTAATTGTAAATAACCAAGTTATTTGTGGTAGTTAAGCATTGCTTCGGTTTTTGACGAAAAAAGTTGATCTATTGTGATATATAGAGAAATTAAAACGACTGGCCCCTTGTTTGTATGTTTATAATCTTTATATTTTTAATGTAGAAATGCGTATTGTAAACAAAACTTTAATAAAATGAAAAATGTGATAACATATATCTTTGAATTTGTGATAAAACAAAATGAAATGTATAAAACACACTTATAGTCTATGAAGGACTTGCTTGCAGACAATGTTGTTTTGAAATAGTTGTAAATCTTATCTTTGTCATAACATTGCACTTTTAGACCATTCTTCGAGTTAGAGGGACAACAGCCTACCATGTGGTATGACAATTAATATATGAGACGGGTCCTGCATATACGAACACATAACAAAAATAACACGGGCTTAAAAAACCTATATGAAAAATGAGATAATTATGCGTGATTGATTGCATTATTTGAAACGCGTTATAACAATTTGATAGTAAGTTGTTTGAGAAGTTTCGATTGTTTAAGTAACAAATAAATTAAATAACCAAATTCTACTCAAAATGCTTACACCATTAATGTAATGTTAAACAACCACCTTTACATTGTAATTGCCATGTAAGGCTACCAGTTTCACACATGTTCATGGCATGTTCTACTTGAAACCATAGATAAATGCGTAAAAAATTAGGTATTTGATCTTGGTTATGTTGTTTCAGTGACTTAGATTTAGCTATCTACTTGAACCCGGCCCAAAACAGAACCAAATTCTAAATGGAGGCTGACATGGTCTTTGGCGTATGCAAGGGTCATGCTGATTTTGGGCCTATTTTTCTTGTTTAACAAGTTGGTGAATGGGCTTGGTTATTAGGGTGATTTTTAAGGTTTTCTAAGGTTAAAAAGATAGCTATGGTTCCTAGTTGTAGATGTATTGTAACTCTCTGATTCTGTGGAAATCGTAGAGGGAGGTGAATACGTTTTCATTTAAAAACTTAAAATGATTAGTATCAAATTATCTATTAAGTTAGATGCAATATGATGAGTGTGAATAATACATCTATATCCACTAGAAAATGCTTTAAACACAATCATAATTGTTAACTTCGTATACCAAGACACAATATTATCCATACAATATAAGCAACAATCAACAATATAGATATTAATACAAATATAAATGTAAGGCGTAAGGTATATAAAGATGTAAGCGAAAAGTAAAAGAAAGTGCAAAAAAGACGCGATGATTTATAGTGGTTCGGTACGAATCACTCGTCCCCTACTCCAATCCGAGTACTCCAAGGAGAGTTACTTCACTAGTAAAACAAGTCCCTTTAGGCGGAGAAAAACCATACACAACTAAGCTTACACCGATTTTTGACACTAAGCCAAATGTCGAGTTCTAATCATAGCTAGAACCAATCTATCACAACTTATGTATTTTGAGGACTAAAAATACTAACCGCACAACTTCACTTCACGACACAACTTCACTTCACTACAAAACTTCACTTTACGACAAAACTTCACTTCACCGCACAACTTTACTTCACCGCACAACTTCACTTCACCGCCACGATCACAACAATCCAACTCTTCTTTCTATGATCATCACGATTTAACTATACTTTCTATGATCACCACGATCTAACAACTATTATAACAACCCGTAATTTTCATCAATGTAATTATCCATCTATTAAATTAGATGCACTGTAATCTATTATATACCACCTTTATACGGGGAATTTTTTTGCTTTATCTCATTATGCAACGTAACTTGCATCTCTAAAGTAAACGAGCTCACGCAACCTCTACCAATGCCATCGCTATGTATGTTTATGTCATGTAAACATACTAATAAGTCAAGTCTATATCTTAATATCATTTTTACCAAGTACATTATCTATTTAACGTACTTTTTAAAATGTTATATCAAAACAAGCACTTAAACTTAACGTTTAATATAAAACCTAATTATATTGTAATGATATATCTATAAAATGAAAGTACAAGACTTTAAGGATGTGTACAGTATCAACGCACCACATTTGATATCTTTTCCCTCTTAATAGTTACAACTTTCTAAAAAATAATGTTACAAGTCAATTATGCAAGAAAGTTCAATTAGCGTATTTAAGCTCCTATATATAATATTTTTATAGAAATTATAAAAATATTATATCATATTATTAAATTGATTTATTAAAACCCGACACATTTACGTTATTAATCATTAATCGACGCAATATTTCGTTAATATTAACTAATTTATATCAATAACTTTGAAGAAACTTAAATCTAATTCGTACTCCGTTTCTAGGGAATTTCATTTGAAGGGTTTATTTGATTTTGTTTTTGACGAGTTTGTTGGGTTTACGATTTTAAGTGCATGGGTCTCTAAGATACTACATGGCTCTGATTATGTAGCGCTGAACAGTGATAAATATTTCATAATTTCATAAATCAAAGATATTCGTTAAAAATTTATGAGTTTTGAAACATTAACCATCAAGCACAAAAAATAAGATTTTCATATTAAATAGGTTGCTTGAGAAGCCTTTACTTTCACTTGATTATACTTTTGCCATCATAGATTTCCTATACATGTTAAGGTTGAGTTTCATACCTCATTTTAAAATTCTATCATAAACCGTGTGGGGGATACATGCTATAAACCATGAACACAAAGTGATTTTAAAATGTAGTGTATCCTGATTTAGTATTGAATCGGTTGTATAAGTCCCTTTTATGCAAAAGACTCCAATCAGGGACAATTAATCAAATGCGAGTGACAGCGATATTGTGAATGGCCTATGGGGATTGACGAATCGTTTGTGTTTTGGCAGTTTTTGTCTGTTTTTGGTCATTTAAGCTCGTTTTCAGAGGTAAAAGATATGTGTAATTAAGCACTTATCACATTTTCTTTCAAACTTTTAGCAAATTAGCTTTAAGCTTTTGTACTTTCCTTCTTTCAACTTGTACTTAATTCAATTGAGCAACGGTCGACCATGGGGAATAGGCTGTCCTGGTGCAAGAACCATGACTCGACGTCGAAGTGCACCAGATGCTGTAGGTGACCTCTGAGTAGAAAGGGTAGTCTTAGTGAATGGTGTACCATGGGTAGGTGATGGTGGTGTATCAGGTGTATCGCTGTCTGTGGTGTCATCAGCCGATGATAAAAATGGTGAGATAGCTGGTAATGGTGGTATATGGTCTGATGATGGATCCTCAGATGGATCAAACTCCATATCAGATGCAGGTGAGTAATCAGGAGACGCTGGTGTATAGTCTGGGGATGGTGGTATAGTAGGTGCTATGATAGGTATCTCTGTGGGTATCACTGTGGTGTCAGTCTGAGTAGTGGGTGGAGTAATCACTGGTGTGGTGTCGGGAATAGTGGTAGGGATAGTACCGAACAAGATAACTCGTCCAGCAGGTGTCCCCACGCTATCCTCTGATGAATCCGAAGAAACTGAGATAACTGAAATAGCCATGACCTGCACAAGCAAAAGTTTATATAAATATCCTTTATACCAACCATGCATGATGCGGGAAAGAATGAACAAATGGGTGAATGAACGAATGAAATGAATGAATAGACCATCGAATGCAGTACCGCGAAATGAAATGCAATATAATTATAGTAATATTAGTTATACTTAGTATTTAATTACATAATATTTAATTATGTATACGTACTATGTAAAAATCACGTAAGGCACATAATCACGTAAGGATCACATACTGGTTATAGTCCAGACCTAGTTATATACTACCTGGTTCTCTATAACCTTGGCTCTTGATACCAATCTGTCACACCCCCAAATAGGGTCCCGTCCGATTTAGCGTCCGGGGGCGTGACGTTCATGACTATCTCAAGTACAAAGCATAAAGAACGACCTCTAAGGGTACGTTTGAAAAATAAACACCGTTGCATAAATTTAAAATATTAATAAGTTTACATCAATCAAATTTAAAAGGTTCAAAAGACAACATGCAGAAGCTTAAATAAGTTCAACAACGGTATTTAAGATAAACATGGATAAAATCTGGAAAACTGGTTCGGCAATAGACTTCATATAGTACAAGCAACAACATCCATGCTAAACACCTGAGAAAAACATGCTTAAAACGTCAACATAAAGTTGGTGAATTCATAGGTTTAGTTCAAACAATGTTATAGTGAACCACAAGATATCAAAACGTATGCGACAGTTATAACAGATACAACTCCACATAAAAAGTATTTACGTTGCACTAAGCTCATGACACTGAAGCTAATAATGAAAGATAGCATGTACATTGCTATAAGTATTTGCTTGCCTTTACAGGTGTCCGACCAAAGACCACCTAACCAGTTTCGACATGATATTTATCCATTTATCGGGAGCCCCGTGGGTAGTGAGCGCTACTCACCCGGATAGGGATAATTAGTCCCAATAGATCTATTTATTCATTCGCGCTCCCTCGACCGGTCCTCCGGTCAAGAAATTAACAGTTCATGATAGTTCGGGCAATTGTGGTCTAAACGCTACTTAGGCAACACGTAAATAGGGAAATCTCACGTATAGTAATTGTGTCTAGTTTTAAAAACAAGCAATGTTTCTAACCCCAAGTTATAAAATATTTATTCAAAACGAGTAAAAGAGTGGGACTATGAACTCACCTTGATTTAATGAATTGAGGTAGTGAATAGTCTAGAAATAATTCACTCGGTAACGAACGACGATATACGAAAGCAACCTATGAAATGGACGTTTGATTTAATATCAGATCGAAGTGAATTTATGAAAAATGCATAGGTGTATACTAGTGTACTTTTGTTAATATATATATCTAAAAATTAACGTTTGTAATCGTGTAGTAATAAAATGTTTCCGTAAGTAAATGGGTAGAAACAATATGTATTTTAATATTACATAGATATCTAACGTCTAAGTAAAAATATATATTTTATGTATATTTTTATATATATATTGTTCGTCACTTAATTTAAATTCTCGTATCTCACTTTACCATGTACGTTTTCTAGTATTTACTAAGTATTGTGATTTATAAAAATTTCGGCATGACCCGTTCGTGTTTACACGTTTTTCCAAAGTCTTAGACTTTATTTAAAACCATTTTCAACCCACTTTCAATCCACTTTTCATAATTACAAATTATACATCATCAAATCCATTATTATTTGCAACGTCCAACGTTTATAAATAATTAAACGTAACACATCTAAATCGTATATTATTAAATAAGCTATTCGTGAACTTATCCAATAAGCTACACCGTAGCTTTACGCCTTAGTGTTTTGTATTTATGTTGGGCCTTGGCCCGTTAAGTCTGAAAATGTAGTTTTACTTATCCATTTAATCCGATAAGCAAAGCATTAAGCAATAAAAATGTGACCTAAAAATAAGCTATCAATAATCTCACAATAAGCCAAGTATAATAAGCCGAACCATATAAGCTCAAAAATAAGCTCATGGTGTTGGGTCTTGTATGTGGGACGCGGCTATAAGCCCTAATAAAGTATATTCGAGCTTATTTATTAAGTCGAATAAGTTTATCGTTTGTCCTTTCAAAATAAGCTAGAAAATAAGCTAATAAAATATAAGTCAAACCAAAATAAGCTAAACAAATATTTCTTCTTTCTTTTCTAGTTTGGCCGAACAAAATATAAGCTCTAAAAAGCTCAAGATAATCAAAATAAGCTTTTCCAAAAGCTTATTACAATAAGCCGGATAAAATAAGCATTAGCATACTATTTTTATTACATGAAAATAACCACGATCACAAAACTAATATTTTCTTATATTTTTATATATATTTTTCGAACCATATATACACCCTTTTAGGGTTTATGTAGTTTTAAAATCTTGTTTTCACAAAATAAGGTGTACAACTAGCATGTATGCATCAAAATGATAAGGAAAGTACAAGTTATTTAAGAATTTGAAGACTTACAAAGTTGAAAGGTTTTTAGAAGGAAGAATGAGATTAGAACAACCCAAATGTTGTTTAATTAATAGCCGGATGATACAAATAATCAAACCTTCAATAAATCTTCAAGTGTTTTTGATCAAAGATGAAAAATTATGAAATTGTGTGTGTTTCTTGGGTGGTTCGAACAAAAGAAGGCAAAGAAGAAGACAGAAAACTAAAATTTTAGTGTGTGTGTTATGAATAAGAAGATGGAAGCAACAAGATATAAATAATACAATGTTTACTTCACACACTAAGTGTGTGTTGTATGTATGTGTCGTGTACAAGAGACAAGGGAAGAGAGGAGACCAATTTGATCCTCTAATCAAATTCAAGTTAGAGCTAAACATGTAATCAAGGCTTGTCTTATTGATTTTGAATTCAAACTTGCTCACCAAGGTGCATGGGGTGTTTGTTTGTGCCAAACAAGACAAAGGGGAGGGGGATCAACTAATTTTCTTCATTTTATTTTGCTAGTGCTTCCCACTTGATTTAATTTCCAAGTCTTGCATGCATAAGCTTATGTTATAAGTAAAACACGATTTCCGCAAGTAACAAAACGAATAATGGTATCACCGAAAATTATGAAATTTTAATTATTGCCATAAAATGTAAAAATGTGGCTATTGCCAAAATACTACAACGTTAGGCATCCCGGTTCGCTCCCGGAGATGATTCTCAGATAAAAGCGGGAATACTTCTCGGTTACACGCAAAAGCTAAACGAAACTTTAAAAATTCAAATTGCTAACCGGAAACGGCTAACTTATTGGACGGAAATTCTCGGGGTCTTACACCATACACACACCACATCTAGGTGGTTCTCATTCATACTCTAACCTCACCGTGTGAAGAACCTCTCCATCATCTTTCCCATTAAGAATAACAATAATCATGTCCTCTTTTAACTCCCGATCACCCTTAAAATCAATCAATACACGATCATAATCCATACGACCCCATGATTGTAAACATATAGAACTCGTATATGAATTAAGCATAATTAGGTTACCAAGCTTAGTATCCATCGCACTCAATCCGTCTGCAGTAAACGCCACAATAGGAATATCATAGAATTTAACCCAGAAGAGAAACGAATTCATATCTTCCTTAAGTAAATTAACATTTGGCGTCCATTTCTTTAGGATGATAGGTGCAGATCGGATAAACCATTGACCATTCTCCAATACCCCATTCATACCCTCAATTGAAGCAAACTTGAAAGAGAAAAAGCCCTTTGATTTCATCATTACACAAACTAAACCAAACTTCTTCCAAGCATTCTTAATATAGTTCTCAACAACCGGGAATGCTACTCTTTTACCCACAAAATAACCATACAAGCTAAAACCAGATCTCGAATGAATATCCAAAATAGACGCCTTAGGAATTTTAACTTCAACTTTTGCATTAATAGGTTTATTCGAGTCTAAATATCTAAATTTTACTTTACACGTAACAGCCTAATTTATAACCAAACTCACAAAAGATTTTGGAATAGTGCTCACTGGCTCATCCACCCCTTTTACGACATTTGGATCCACAAAACCATAATCCATACCATCCTTAACCACTTCAGTACTCCCACCACTTGAATTTCCCGGTGTATTCAGAACATGAAACAATTCATCATCACTACCGACATTCGTCCCCTTAGTCGGATCACCATCAATATTCCCAGAATTAGTAGGAACAGTAGTAGCAATTGAAGAAGTAGTATTTGGCTCGTCTACAACAGACGACACCACGTTAACATTAGCCGATTCGTGTTATTTCTTTCTTCTATGCCTCCCCCTCCCCCACCTCCTTTCTGACTCAAAAATCCTCGTTCCATACCCACCACATACAACCCTACCTAATATCAGCAGGTATTCAGGCCACAAATCACAGCCAAGAAAACAAACTAAATCAGAAAGTAAAACCCTAAAGAAATAGGGTTTATAAACGAATAATGAAAAACCAATCAACTACTAACGAATCAACAAGAAAATTGAATAGTAAGGAATCAACAGCAAACCAGAAGCTAACACACAAATTAATGTATATGCGATTGTAGTAATGAATTGACTTTCACAAAAAACGATTATGATAACCCTAAAATAAAAGCGAAACCCTAAATTAACACAACACAAGAACCTGATAAAAACAATGTTAAAACAGATATAATTAGAGATTAAACATGTAGTATCAATATCGTTATTAGGATTTGAATAGAGAAAAGTTTCCACGTGTGCTAAATACCGGATAGATACCACTAAGACAAATATAAGATTTCATATCTTCTTTTTGAGCGGCGATTTCATCAACAAACTCTAGCAAGACACTTAGTTACAATGAATTCTTGCAAGCTGTGTATGGATCAATGCATGGTTTAATCATTCGATAGTGAAGTTCATCTTCTAAACCTATGGAATCCAAGTAATATGAGAAGACTTTAACCTTTTCCACGATCATGTTTTTCTCACATGATTAAGATTAAAATATAACCGATTCTAAAGTCTCCAAATCACCTGCAATGTAGTTTGAATGACGTCGAAGCATACCTTTAGCCAATTAGCCAAATGTTTAAAGTAGTTGAATCACCCACAAAAACTTTTATATCTTGTATGAATTTTTGAAAATGCATACAATAATTTGTGTATTTTTAACACTCTTATTATTGAACATGGTCTATTTCTTTGCATACACATATGAATGGTCCACAGTACACACATATGAAATGGTAGTCATATACAGGGACGAAGCTAGTGGGAGGGGGGTTGGAGGGTGCTCGCCCCCCTACCCCCGCCCCCCTAACCGGCCTGATGACTAGCTTACCTTCAATGGCAAAAAGCAATTTTTTTCATAATTTTACTTGATCGGAAACTATGGAGATATAAAAGAACTGAAAAGTGTGTATATATTGAAAGTGAAATGAAGAAGAAGATAATAAAAAGGTGGGTACATGGGAAGCAGGGAAAGTCAATAGTCTCTAGGTAGATGACAAAAGAGATAGTACAATTACTTTACATGTTACACTGTTACTTTTATTTAGTTTTGGATATTTTTATTTTAGATTTATTTGTTTTTGTTTAGGATATAAATAAATAAATCCATGGTGTAATTATATGTTACTATTAAGCTTCTAAAATAAAAAAATTACATGCTACTATCGGGAAGAAAAAAAATTGAGCCCCCCTAATATTATTTTCTGGCTCCGTCTCTGGTCATATAATGGGATTTCACGTGCATGAACTGAACACAAAAAGTATGATTCGTAGTCAACATGATCGCAATTTTTTCATTCTAGGTATTTTTCTTGCATGACATCATCGCTTAGAGCAGATTAAACTTTGTCGATCTATATGTAATTTTCTTAAGAAAAAACCCAAAATGTAGTTGTTTTTTTATTTGGGGCCGACTTTCTGACCATTCAAGTGAAAATGGGGTGCAATTCGTTCGATGGACACAAAAAGAGAGGGAAAATAGGACCACCACCTCGCTGGAGGCATGTGTGAAATATATTACTACCTCCGTCCCATAATAAGTGTTCACTTTGACTTTTCTGAGTCTTTTTTATTCAACTTTGACTATGAATAATTTTATTTGTGTTATATAATAATTGATGAAAAATATATAAATGGATTGAGTTTTATATATATTTTCATTGGTATAATTTTCATCAAGTACTATATAACACAAATAAAAACATTTATAGTCAAAGTTGAACAAAAAAGACTAAAAAAATCAAAATGGACACTTATTATGTGACGGAAAAAGTATGAGATAGTGAAAAAATTGTTGTTCTAAAAAAAAACTATTAAAAAACCACACGTGATAAAGCTGGTGCACCATCACCATAAGGCTGGACGAAGTGGATGTGAGTTTGGCAAAACTCACCTAGGTGACTTATGAAGTCACGCGTGAGTGCCATCCCACCCTCAAAACATACCTAGGTGACTTTCACTATCATGGTGAGTTTCACCCATTTTTTTTATCATACTTCGATGAGAAACTCACATATGTGAGTTTGATAAATGGTGGGTCCCCTCTCTTTATATATATTGTATTTTAATTAGTTGTGAGTGTATGTGGGTATATAGTGGGGTATATTTTATATAAAGTGGGTATTTTAATGAAAGGTGAGTTTTAGTGGTAAGGTGAGTTCTTATTACGGTTGAAAGATGAGTTGTAAGGTGAATTTTATTTGGAGAGAGAAAGCTGATGTGACGTTGATGTGTCAGGTGAGTTTACCACCACCACTCCATCCAGCCTAACACCCACGCTTAATCAGATCCATAAGTAGGCTTAAAATTTATGAGAAGGTGAAACCATAAATATACCATAGGGTTCACAGATTCTAGACAAGTAAAACTAACAATGAGTAATATATTCTACAAATTGAATAACCAACCTTTGATTTTAGATTTTGAACGTACACTAATAGACTTAAATTTTTGTTACAATCCCGAGTCGTGCTTGGCAGGACCAAAAAACTATCACTAGCTGTGAATACACAACAACCAACATGACAACATGACGTAAATAATATTTTTAACACAATGTACTTATACAAGTAAAATGCTTCATTCATTCTTTTTTCTAATGAGATAATTAAGAGCACCAAAAATGATATAACCAATCCTTTTATTGAGCAAACATGCCAATTTGACTTGGTCTGATTACAAAGAGAAACACCCCAACGTTCAAAAGACATAGAGCAAAACTGACAATACAACTAAAATGTGCTAATCATACTTAAAACTAAACAAAGACAACAAAGTTAATAAAAACTTGTGGTAGTCTACAAAGAATAATTAACAAATCTTAACTTATCAAACATGGCCGTCAGCCGCCTTTATGCAACAAACACAAAACGTCTCAAAGTCAAAACAAACTATATAACTAGAAGCATAACAAAGTGGACCATTTCATAATTCATAGTCAAAATACTATATCATCACTTTCGAATATTGAATATAATAATTGAACCAATCAATTTACTAAATCTAGCCATAAAATTATCAATTGTTGGTGGATGGCTCCT
>BQNB010083523.1:0-26202 GCA_026074375.1 Tanacetum coccineum
CTTAGACATCTTATATATTATATGGTTGTCTTGATATAAGGGCATCCACTACAGGAGGTCCATGAAAAGGTTTATAACTTACGTAAAAGGTTTATCTTTTGTTTTAACCATAGTGAGCTATCTATGTGGCATGAAGAGATCGAAGATCCTAGACCTATTCATAATTTAATGCATGTGTATTTCATATTGTTATAAAAGGTTTATGCATAGTGGTTTGGGTTTATAATAGGGCTGTAAACGAACCGAACAAACACGAACGAAGCTTTGTTCATGTGCATTCATTTAACTTTAATCGGACAAATAAACGAACACAATCGCTTATACCAACGAGTTTTATTGTTCATGTAGAAAATAAAGTTGTTCATGTTCGTTTATTAAGCACTAAACGAACATAAATGAACGAACATAAATGAACGAACATATATGAACATAGAGTAATTAACATAAAATTTATAAAAATATACATATTATTGTGTTTTATAAGTGTTGTTTTGTTTAAATAAAGTATTTTAAAATTATATAATAAAATGATACTATATATGAACTGAAACAAATAAATGAATGTTGACATAATCGGACGTTCACGAACATAAATGAACGGACAAAACTTTTGTTCATGTTCATTCATTTAACTAAACGAACGTAAAAGTTTGTTCATGTTCGTTCATTTAATAAATAAACAAATATAAACAGATTTTTATCGAACGGTTCATGAAATGCTCATTGAACATTCAGTTCGTTTACAACCATAGTTTATAATATCAAAAGGTTTATAAATTTATGATTTAACATGTTATAACTCTATTAAAAAGCTCCACCATTATGGATGCTCTAATTTATTTAAAAAAATGCTACATATTTAAGGGGGAAAGATAAAAGCAAAAGAAAAGCTTGGACTTTGGTAGTAGAAGTCAAGAATTAAACTTTAATTTCTTTTGCAAACACCACTAAATCTCTTAAAAGGTTTAAAAAAGAAACAGAAAAAGCAAAGAGAATGTGGAGATTAATGTGAAATGCCATCACATCACCAATTCAATAAGTTTGATACTGTCATCCATTTTCTCTTCTTTAATATCGAATTTTAACTTTTCCTAGCAAGTACCGTTGGGTTATAATTTATAATTGATCACTATTTATAATAGTACAAACCCTAATGCCCTAAACCCATAAACCAGGCTTGGGTTTATTTAGCCTCTAATACTATGTATATGTTGGAAACTGAAACTCTTGGACTTGATCCATATTTTATGTGCACCCAGGATCACAATGGGATAGGATTATTAGCATCGTATTCCTCATTTCTATCCCCGTTTTCATTCTTCATCATCTGCATCTTCAGCCTCGCCCCTGTCCCATATGTCTCATATGTGTTAGCAGACGTGTTTGTATGGCCCAAAGGCCTGTGCTCATGATTAGGCCCAATGTGTAGTATATATATACATTGTATAATACTCATTATACTCATTCAATAAACACAGTTTACATGGTATCAGACCATTATCCAAGCCGATCTAAACCCTAAAATACAAAACAAACCCTAATCCCTCCACAGCGACTTAACAGTCGCCTTTACACCTTTATCACATCGATTTAACAGTCGATTATCAATCCATAATGACAAACAGCGAACACCCATCTCCACCCCCTACCCTCACCTTGGTTGAAAAACTTTATGCGGTTCATAACATCAACAGTCTCATTCCTGAGAAGCTGGATCTCGCTGAATCAAACTACTCCACATGGAGTTATTTTTTCAAAGGCCATTGTAGCAACTTCGGTGTCCTAAAGCACATCGAAGAACCTGTCACCGAGGCCTCGACGTCGACTCCACCAACGGACGAATGGATCACGGCTGATTCCATCGTCAAATCTTGGATCTTTCTCACCCTCTCTTCGACCCTTCGAAAGAGGTTGATTAAAGCAAATCCTAAAACGGCTAAAGCCGCTTGGGATGCCATTGAAACCATTTTCCAAGACAACAAACGCACCCGCACCATCTCCTTAAAAGGAGAATTACGGGTCATTCAAATGGGAGACCAAACTGCTGATGAATACTTTTCAAAGATCGAGGCTATCCTCACCCTTCTTACTGATTTAGGTTCGGATATGTCTGATGACGATGTAGTCACATACGCCATCAACGGCTTAAGTGACAAATATGGGAGTCTCGCTCAAATCATAGCACACAAGGATCCTTTCCCTGACTTGGCTACTGTTCGATCGATGGTGGCAACGGAGGAGCTGAGGCTTCGTTCTCGGTCTTCTGTACTCCCTACTGGCACTACTTCAAGTGCTCCTCAAGTGCTATTGGCTGAAGCATCAAGTCGTAATCAAACGGGATGGAACAATCGTGAACGGGACAACCGTACCACAACACGTGAGGTGTGTCGTAATTTTGGACGTGGCTTTTGTCGTTGGGGCGATGCTTGTCGTTTCCTTCATGACTCCTCTCGTTCCTCAGGTACTCCTCGCAACAGTAATAATTCTACAACTCATCGCACCACTCAGGGGACTTTACCTATGCATGCTGGATCTCAATCTGGTGGGTTGAATGTATCACAACAACAGCAGCTTCTACAACTCTTACAAGCCCAACAAACCATGTTGGCCCAATTTGGTTTCAATGGCTTATCAGGCCAATCTCGGCCCACAGCTCCACCAGGCTTCCAGTCTGGTCAACAGCCGGCCCAACAAGCCTTCAGCCCACAACAGCAGGCTCTTCTCTCGGGTACTGTACAAGGTTCGACTCCAGCAAATGGTCAAGCAACGCTTTTGCCTCAAGCGTTTAATACCATGACTCTTCGGGATCCAACAGATGCAAATTGGAACATGGATACTGGTGCGTCGTCTCATCTTAACTCTAATGCCACTAATTTAAGTACTCTTTTTAATTCTTGCATGTATCCATCTGTTCTTGTTGGTGACGGGAAATCCATTCCAGTCACCAACACGGGCCATAGCACTTTACCTACTCCTTACAGACCTCTTCACCTAAATAATGTACTCATAACACCCAACATTGTTAAAAACTTAATTTCGGTCAGACAGTTCGTTAGAGATAATAAATGTACCATTGAATTTGATGAGTTTGGTTTTTCTGTTAAGGATTACTGGACCCGTCAAATTCTACTCCGATGTGACAGCACGGGTGATCTCTATCCGGTCACATCTCTGTCATATCCTCAAGCTTTTTTGGTCGGTCAGCAGACGTGGCACCAACGACTGGGTCATCCTGGAAGTGAAGTGTTACGTCATTTAGTTTCTAATAATCTGATTTCTTGTAATAAGACTAAGTCCACTGTGCTTTGTCATGCTTGTCAGCTTGGCAAGCACGTGCGACTTCCTTTTTCGCTTTCTGAAACAGTTGTTAAGTCTCCTTTTGACATTATTCACTCAGATTTGTGGACTTCTCCACTTTCGAGTGTTTCAGGCATTAAATACTATGTTTTATTTTTAGATCATTTTTCGCATTACTTGTGGGTGTATCCTCTTCGTAATAAGTCTGATGCATTGTCTAAATTCATTCATTTCCGTGCTTTTGTTAAAAATCAGTTTCAGTGTGATATTAAATCCTTGCAATGTGATCATGGAGGTGAGTTTGACAACAATGCCTTACACCAATTATTTGCCACCAATGGTATTACCATTCGTTTCTCTTGTCCCAAAACATCTCAACAAAATGGCAAGTCGGAACGCATGATACGTACCATTAACAACCTCATCCGTACCTTATTATTTCAAGCACACTTACCCCCTACCTTTTGGGTTGAAGCCCTTCACATGGCCGCACATCTCTTAAACATTCTTCCATCCACTGCGATTAACAATGAGATACCACATACCCGTCTTTATAAGACAACACCTAATTATGCCGATCTTCGTGTATTCGGTTGTCTTTGCTACCCACATGTTCACACCAATCACAAACTCGAACCCCGTGCTACTCCCTCGATTTTTCTTGGCTACCCCACCAATCACCGTGGGTATCGGTGTCTTGACTTAAATACGGATAAAATCATTCTATCTCGTCACGTGACTTTTGATGAGACGGTTTTTCCGTATGGGTCTATGACTCCCGATGCCTCACCACCATACAATTTCCTTGACACCGATCCTAATTTAATACAAAAACATATGCTCCATAATATGCCCACTGTTGGGTCTTCCCCAGTTGCCGCAACTCGACAACCCACATCTCCCTCACCACAGCCCACTTCCACTTCCGCCCACTCCACTGGCCCGCCAACCAATCAGCCCACTAATCACTCCACTTTGCAGCCCACTCCTTCCGCCCCTACTAACCCAACACCCACGACTAATCTTCCACCCACAAACAGTATACCACCCACTCCTCCCCCGGTTCCCTCACCCGCTACCACTCAACCCAACCGCAATCCCGCTTCGACTCACTCCATGGTCACTCGTTACCGTGTTGGTACTAATCGTCCTACTCAACGATATACTTTATCTGTGTCAACTATTTCCCCTATTCCAAAGTCCTACAACCATGCTTTTCAAGACCCGCATTGGTATCGTGCTATGCTTGATGAATATAATGCTTTAATTAAAAATAATACTTGGATTCTTGTGCCACGACCATCGGACGCGAACATTGTTCGTTCCTTATGGCTTTTTCGGCATAAATATAATGCTGATGGCACTCTTAATCGTTACAAGGCTCGCCTTGTTGCGAATGGCAGCACTCAGCTTACAGGTATTGATGTTGATGAGACTTTTAGCCCGGTTGTTAAACCGGCCACTATTCGTACGGTACTTAGCCTTGCTCTTTCTCGACATTGGCCTGTTCATCAGCTTGATGTCAAGAATGCTTTTTTACATGGTTCATTATCCGAGACTGTTTACATGCAGCAGCCTCCTGGGTTTCGGGATTCACAACATCCTGATCATGTTTGTCTTTTACAGCGATCTCTATATGGGCTTAAGCAAGCCCCTCGGGCATGGTTTCAGAGATTTGCAGCATATGCTGCTCGAGTTGGTTTTATTCATAGCAGATGTGACACATCACTTTTTATTTACAGGCGGGGGTCCGATACAGCTTACTTGCTTTTGTATGTTGATGACATTATATTGACTGCTTCTTCTACAGCTTTTCTTCAGAGTATTATTGCCATTTTACATGCCGAGTTCTCTATGACTGATTTGGGTCCGCTGAATTATTTTTTGGGTATTTCTGTGACTCGCAATACTTCGGGGATGTTTCTCTCTCAACAGAAGTATGCTTCTGAGCTACTTGAGCGTGCTGGCATGCTCACTTGTAATCCTTGTCGTACTCCAGTTGACACGGATTCTAAGCTTTCTGCTGATGGTGATCCTGTGTCTGATCCTACCTTATATCGCAGTCTTGCTGGGGCCCTTCAGTATTTGACTTTCACTCGGCCTGATATATCTTATGCTGTGCAGCAGGTTTGTCTCTACATGCATGATCCTCGAGAGCCTCATTTCTCTGCTCTCAAGCGGATCTTGCGGTATATTCGTGGTACTATGCCCTATGGATTACAGCTATTTTCGTCCACCACATCTTCTTTGGTTGCTTATTCTGATGCAGATTGGGCTGGGTGCCCCACTACACGTCGGTCTACCTCCGGTTATTGTGTTTTTCTTGGCAACAATCTACTTTCGTGGTCTTCAAAGAGGCAAGTTACCCTTTCTCGCTCCAGTGCTGAAGCTGAGTATCGGGGTGTTGCTAATGCCGTTGCTGAAACTTGTTGGTTACGTAATCTTTTACGAGAGCTTCATACACCATTGTCTACCGCTACACTTGTTTATTGTGACAATGTAAGTGCCGTTTATCTCTCTTCTAATCCCGTGCAACATCAACGCACGAAGCATATTGAGATTGATATTCACTTTGTTCGTGACTTGGTTGCCGCTGGTCATATCCGAGTACTTCATGTACCTTCTCGTTATCAGTATGCAGATGTCTTCACCAAAGGCTTACCTACGGTTTTATTTGATGAGTTTCGCTCCAGCTTGAGTGTTCGTTCCTCTCCCGCTCAAACTGCGGGGGGATGTTAGCAGACGTGTTTGTATGGCCCAAAGGCCTGACTTGTATTTGTATCTTGTGCTCATGATTAGGCCCAATGTGTAGTATATATATACATTGTATTGTACTCATTATACTCATTCAATAAACACGATTTACAGGTTCCTGACGAAATTTTGAATTTTGTACGTTTACAGTTATAAGTATGCAGTATGAATGTCCATATCTGTATGACACATATCCTGCACCTAAATCATATCCGAATTTTCTCATGTTACCTAGAATACTGGAAACACTTGGACCAGAAGAAAAAATTTAACCGATTGCTTGGGACTGCTTCTATTATTCTGGCTATATGCTTATTTTAAGTAGATAAGCCTGCTGGCTTAGTGAAATAAGGAGTTTATAATAAGCAGGTAGGGACTAGGGCTGTCATTTGGGAGTTCTGAAGGGAAAAAAGTCACCCAAACCCGACCCAAATAATACTTCTGGTCGTTCGGGAAGCAGGCCATATGAAGGAATAATAGGGATAGCTGTTTGTAGGGGTGTGCACGGTTCGGTTTGGTTCGGTTTTTGGTTAAAACCGAAACCGAACCGAAATATTCGATTTTTATAAAACCAAAAACCAAAACTGTTCGGTTTTTGTCGGTTCGGTTTTTTCGGTTTATCATCGGTTTCGGTTCGGTTCAGTTTCGGTTCGGTTTTCCCGTTTTTTGTTCGGTTCGTTTTTTTTTTTCTTTCGGTTTTTTTTTATTCGTTTTATACCGTTTTTATTTGAGCGTGACAATCTTATACCCACCTAAAATTGTTTACGTAGAAAATTATTTATTCTTTTTTATGTTTTTTGTCAATTTGAGCTAATAATGTTCATCTCAAATGACACACACCCACATGCAAATCCAACCAAATTCGAATCTAATTAATTAAGGACACATTTTTATGAGAAAGTACAAGTCGTAAGGATTTTAAAACTATAAAGTACACTGAGAATGAATTTATAACAAATAAGGTACATTATTTACATGTTTAAGTTAAAAAGTATTTTTATAAAAGTAAATTTATAAAAATATGTTACTGTTCACGACAGTGTACTGTTAGGGATTAATTTTTCTAAATAGAGCTTTTAATTACGAAGACGTGGGCGTAGGAATCACTAGAAACCGAATTAAAACGAATAAGATACGAGTTTTGAAAGATTTAAGTTTATAAAAATACTTTTATAAACTGTTTTGGAATTACTGAGTTCGGCACAGATTTTTATGCAAACAGAGGATATTTTATTTAAAATTTTTATTTCGTCACGATTCCATACGTACAAAGAACAAGCGAAACGGATTAAATATGAGTAAGTTATGACTTTTGAAAGGTTACGACGATTAATTATATAAAAGTAGTTTTATATAATCTATTATACTAAAAGATTCAGCCCCTTAATTTAATGGGGCTGTATCTTTAAATGATTTGTATTACCCACATAGCCATATGTACAAAATCCTGCTGCCTACAAACAAGACTTCTGTGGTTCAACATTCATTATGCAGTTACACTTCTTCATCAGAAGATCATCAGTCTCAAAGAGCTATTAAATATTACAACATCAAACCATCCTCCATTTACACAAGAAAAATATACAAATCAGTTCTTCTTTTCATAGAGCAGCCACAATTGATTTTCCACAGCAGATTCAAGATCGAATTTTAGAATCCCAGGTATGTTGATGATGAAACTAATATCGAAAATCATATTTTCTAACAATTTCGTTGTAGCTATAATATAATCAATCAAGTTGAAGGCAATCATAACACCACTTAATTTTATTTTATTGTCTTTTCATAATCTTGCAAACATTTTATTAAAAAAATTGTTTATAAAAATTTTATACTTTTATTCACGGGTTTTTGTTTAATTGCAGGTTACAATTATTTTGAGTGGGATTCATGGATTACAAAGAAGGCTGAAGTTTATTAAAAAAAGGTTTGATTTATAATCATGTATTTTTTTTGTTGATTAGAATAACACTGAAAAGTATTAATTAGTTGTATCAAAATGCATAAGTTGTTTTGAAAAAAACTCACACCGGCTTAAAATTGTTTTGGAATGTGACCACATAAGCTCAACAGTATTTCATGATAGTGAGAAAAGAATAATTTATCCCTCAAGTTTGTATATTTGGTGAGAAAGCAAAAAAGAAGAATTGTGAAACTCGCCACAGATGTCGAGGGGACGATGAACAACGAACCTGACATTGGGAACTTGCTGAAGGTATATTTTAGCTTGGATTATTTTAATTTGTTTCCTATAATAGATGTATTATCGTTATAGCATTACAAAATTTTCGTTTTGATTTCCTTATTTTCTATAAGTGCGTGACTAATAGCAAGGTTGTTACTGTTGTGCACGCTTAACATATATCGGTGAGTAATCGTAGTTCCGAATTTTATAATCTTATTTGTCCTATTATGTTTCTGTGTTGAGATCAGTTCGTACCACTATGATCCCGTGCATCCAAAAAAAGAATTAGATCAGAACAAATGTGAACATGATTATAGGCCTCATCCAAATTAATGTGACGGAACCTGTTTTAGATAGAGCCAAATGATTATACCCGAACACCCGGTAAGGAAGAGGATCATGATGGTACTATTGAGGTACATATGCTTTTCTGTTAATTCTGTTTTTATAGTGCATTCAGTATTTCTATGATTTTTGGTACATGAATTATTCCAGGTATTTAGAGACGCTGCTATGACCGAAACAAAAATCTGTTTCTAATAAGAAGGGGAAGTCCTGTGATGTCAAGAAAATGATTCCTGCTCAAATATCTGCCAAGAGTAATTCTCCTCCAGACGAGCCAACCAAGGTAAACAAAAAAAGAACGGATTGTGTGTTTTGATCTTCTTTTTATGGCATTTCTATATCCTTGAACTCATTTCGTGTTTTAATCTCAATTGGCGGACTTTTAACTTTTCAGGGGATGTCTCAGGATGAGGGAGTACACTAGACAATCTGAAAAATAATCCCAAAAGTGACATCTCATCCACAACAGTTGAAATGGTTGTAATTGTCTTTGTATCTGAAATACATATCGTTTGTTTATGATGATGAATGGATTCTAACTCATTGACTGTTATCAGGAACATGGTGACAGAGTGGTTAACTGGAGTACCTCAAAGAAGAGTAAGAGAGCGAGAAAGAAACATAAGAAGGATGGCTTGATCAACCAAGCAAAAAGTATAGTTTCGCAGACGGTCTTTGGGAAATCCGGTTCATCAACTATTTCTAATGGTAAGTCTACTCCTAATGATCAGAAACAAGTTAAAAATATTGTTTCCCAAACTGCCCCTACAAAGTCCTATTTATCAACAATTTCTCATGGTGAGTTCGCTCCCAATGATCACAAACTGGTATCAAATACATAATTGTTCATGACAAACCAGTAGAATGAATGACTTTACTGTTGTCATTGATAATGCATTAGTGTTGCTTTAAACTGAATGTCAATGTGACTACTACACTATCCCATTAATATAGCGATGACTTAATCTTACCACTTTGCTTCCTTTTAAAGTGAGCATATAGTAGAAGTGGCAGTTTAGCCCCATTTGCTTATAATTCTCAAGCAGGCCAAGTGAGTCAAGGGAATGTGTCATACACCTTAACAGTCAAATAAAGTCTATTCTTGATGCATGCATACAACCTACTGTTCTTTATGAAAGAATTAGATCAGTAAGAATGAGATCAAGCAAATAAGTAGTTTGATATAAAGTCACCTAAATTTTACTCTTGATGCATATATACAGCCTAGCATACTATTTTATAGAAAGATGTAGAGATTGTAGACCTTATATATGATTGGCCAGCTATTCGTTAGCATATTCGTTGCGAGAATATTTGACATGAATAAACGCCTCTTCGCCTTTTTTCTTTCAGCGTTTAAAAAGAAGCACACAACTTATGGTTCACAATAACACATATACTTTAAAGTTGTGAAACAAAAAAGGCACACGAATCGTGTCACCGTTATGACATTAGCACAACCCACATTCTTACGGATGACATGTAGTTGAGGTATACGTGTCAGACTCTTGACTATACACCATCCCCTTTGTTGGCTCATCACCCCGACAACATCACATACATCATGACCCGTTCATTGCTTATTCATTTACGAATACCACATGTAGGATATCCAGTTACATTCTTTTGGCATGTGCATAATTTTAGAAAAGTTAAATACGCTTCTAAAAATCCCACCCCTCCTCCCTGTGACATTTACCATAAAAGAGACACCATCAGCTAAGAATTTTACAAGATACACTTAGTGTACTTATTCGACGTTTTAACCCATATTATGTAATTTCAGTTAATTGACATTTGCATCGCCATATAGAAGGAGATGGTAATTCCATGTGTGGCCTGCTACACAAATCCAACCAATTAGCTTTGATTTAGTCGGAGTTGTAGGAGTAATATAATGAGAACATTATACACTACAAAGCCACTATGTTATTATATCTTTCACAAACAAAAATATACGAATGGTTAATGAGAAAGAGAAATGCTCAGACTACGGCTCCTTCCTTGTTGTGGCGACAAGGCTGCCAAACATATAATTCTGCAGGAAAAGGGGGATTTATTAGAGTTAGATCCAGTAGCACCTTTCACTAGGAAACACAAGTAATTTACATGTCATACTTACAAATGGTGAAGTAGGAGACCTATATGGAGACCTGCAAACATTTCCCTGAAAAATAAAAGAAAAAGAAAGAGACCAATACATTAGCTTCAGACCCATAACGGTGTAATCCAAACGATTAACAAGGTATCTCTAGGCATGTTCTGATCCAAGATTTTTTTTTTTGAAAGGCAATTTAGATCAAACAACAAGAACAAATACAAAAGGCATCCACAAGCAAAACAAAAGGAAAGAAATGAGACTAAGAGCTACCAAAAGAAAAAAACTACAACGGATGCAGAAACCACCAGTTAGACCATCAAGCCTGCATACCAAAACAGCCTATAAGAAGAGGCGCCATGAAAATGCAGACCCACTGAACCAAACACCCCAAAAAAATGCAGACACCCGTTGAACCAAACACCCCAAAAAATACAGACCTGTGAACCCCCGCTGTGTTTTGAACCCAAAAACACCCCAAAAATGCAGGATCTAGTGAAACTGTGAAACTCCCCCAAAAAATGCATCCAGGCTGACCAAAAAAACCTATAAAAGCTAGCAACCTTCTCATCTTGCATCCAACAAATAAAAACAAAAACATTTTAAACATAAGGTCTGCGAAAGTTGTTTAAGATTTCCTTTTACCGCCCGCTTACCGCTTAGCTTGCAATAAAGAACTTAGTATGGCGGGAATGATGTGGAGTAACCATTAAAAAACTATCTCATTGTTAAATATGTCTGCAATTTCTTTTACTTACTACATTATTATGTTCTTGGTGTGCAAGGTATTGTTTTTTTTAAGCTTACATTTTGTTCGCAAGTCGTTGTTTTGTGGAAATTGACAGTAATATAAAATAAACTTATATCGTGGTCGTCAAAGTGGGACAATTAAGATGCTTGTTATTTTTTTGCGCAGTTGTTATGCAACTAAACAAAAGATGACAGCTACCTTCTTTGTTATGCACTAAACCATTTGTTCTTTTATATTTTCAGCTTGGTTACCACATCCATGGGAAGGAAGTAAATGAAATATCTTGGCGGTTCAAATCGTTTGCTGAAATAAAAAAAGGTTATTCCGGATAATGATTTAGTAGTGTTGGTGAGGTACATTTATGTATGGGTACCCGTGTGTGTATATATAATGATTGATTTGGGTAGCATTCTTTAACTAAATTTATTGTAACTTATAAGTAGTAGATGTGGCTTATAAAAATCGTAGAACGTATGTATAACCTTAATTTTGCATACGCATAACCTTCGTAACTATTGTTTCCGATCTTTGGCCGAATAATTCACGAGGTCTAAATCAACCACCACACAGATTCAAACTGGGTAAAGCTTTCATTTTTCAGGTGGTTATCGTGACCACTTCATCATATGCATGCAAATAATTATTAGTTATTTGAGTAGCTTTGAAAGAAAATTGATTCACGATGACCATATGTTCAGTATCGGTTGAATTAATAAAACTGCACAGGTCACTAAATTTAACTACCTTTTAGTTTTTTTTCCAAAAAACCCATTTAGACCCATATAGATTCAAAGAAGAAAGTGTTGGTAGTCAATATATCATAGCACATATTACACATGTGTGTGTGTGAATTAGTATGATGTTTACATGTATGGGTAATAACCCATCCAACAAAGGAATCAACATTCGACAAAATCACGATGCAAGCGCCATTATACGCACACTATGCAAAAAAAATTGACACAAGCCGTGTGCAACGCACGGGTCTGCATGACTCGTTTTAGTTACATCTCACTATCTCAGTGTGAATATATGCAAATCAAGATAATTTAATGCTAGATCAATTAACAGCATAATCTTCATCATCAATAACAACCTCTCACCCATTAGATTTTTCAAACTAACTCATCTAACCCATATAAAGTTTGAATCCCAAATTCAAACAAGTCTTATGGCCCAACAATTCCACCTACTAATCTAATTTTTTCGGCAACAACAACAACAAAAATCATGAAAAAGTCAAGAAACAATAGCTTAAACAGTTTCACCAGCAAGGCAACGCTAAATTGCCATTTTAACCTCATACTGAGTGTTGTTGTTTTTTTACTTTTTAAAAAAATATTACAAAGATAATTGTACAATGAGCACATTCAAACACTATTGTTACAAAAATTAAATATATAAAAAAAACTAAAACCAAAAAAAAAAAAACTACTCACTAAACCTAATAATTAGTATGAAAAATTAAGATATTCATGTTAAAAAAATCAACATCTTAATGATATAATTCTCACTTTAAATCATATTTAAATAAAACTAAAACTATAAGAATTCGCGCTTTTGTATGACTCAATTGTAAAATAAATTTCATAAATAAACCCTTTTCTAATAAAAACTTCATAATTTGCACACCAATGTATTTGATTGGCACACTCAACTTTACGTAGTATTACTAGTTGTACATTGTCTATAATATGTTTTATCTGCAGTTAAGTAAGCAATCAAAATAAAAAGAGAAATGATATTTCCTCATCCTACTAATCCTCCAAATCACCGGATTAATTAAGAAGATATAACAAAACTCAAATAAAAAATATGCAAATCACCTCCCGGTTACTATTGACTACTTGACATATAACAAGTTCCAGTGATAATGACCTCTATTAAAAAATGATCAAGAACACAAATGAAATTACCTGATAATCCACAGCAATAAACAAACGTAGTCGATTACGTTTTAAGTCAATGCAATAATTTCCTTAAAAAGTTGGTGAAAAATAAAAGTTAGTTAACAAACAGGTTATAAACGAGCATAAGTAATAGTACAGTAGGAAGCTTCCTGATAAGTAAACGGAAGTCGTCGTCGACTTCCCGCTCTTTATATATACGGCATTTGACTTTTACGTATCCCATTTTTCTAGTAAACTGGTGGTCCAATTGGTCTTCGCTTTATATTAAGTGCATGTTTATTCTTTACGTGTGTGGCAGGTTACGCGTTACTATAGTTTTCAACCAAAAATACCTCTTGTTATTATTCAAGAGAAATGATAATTCTTCCTTATTAAGATTCTTAATTACTTTTTTTGGAAAATGTTTTGCATAAATAATTATTTGCAAAATTTAGATACTATCTAATATATGTATATGTTATATATATTTGTATGGGTTAGCGGGTTTGAGTCGTCCTTTAATAGAGTTTCGCAAGTGTAATCAGGATCAAGATCAACACAAGAACACTAGGAATTGCACACAACCAACCTCCCCTTGTGCTATTTTATTAATCAAAGTATTACAAGAAGACTACTCCTCAAACGAGTTATAGTCAAACGATTACAAAGACAATGATTGTTCCCCACTAGGTGGATTTCAATCTTATTCACTTACAAATATCTCTCAACACTCATAAAGATTGAATAAGAAGATTGATCTTTAATAGATCAAAATACGTGACTGAATGATTGGGAGAGAAGAGAGAGTGATAACAGATGAAGAGTGAAATATTAGGGATGCTAAAACCCTAGCTCCAAAGGGAGCTTATATAGGCAGAGGAAAAGCATAAAGGCCCTCCAGCTATGAAGCTTGACATATTTAGCCCCTGAACTTCAGACTGCAAATTTAACATCCTCCCTCATGCTGAAGAGCATCATCCTGAGAATGAGCCTTTTTCTTTCTTCCTTTGAACATGTCTTTTCCTCCCTGAATTCTTTCCAACTAAGTCACCTGCAAAGACATCAACCATTCCAAGATTTCTGCAGCACAAATTGTGTTGCACCATACCAAGATATTTGGTAAAGATATCAGCAGTTTGCATATTAGAACTGATCTTTACAGTTTTTATAACACTAGTAAGAACCTTCTCTCTTACAAAATAAATATCCAACTCAAAGTGCTTGGTCCTTTCATGGAAGACAGGATTATCAGCAATTTGAATAGCAGCAGAATTATCACAAAACAACTCTACAGGATACAAGTCCTTCAAACCAATGCTATGTAACAAATTTCCCAACCAAACAACTTCACAAGAAGCAGAAGACATGCTTATATATTCAGCTTCAGAGAAACTCTTGGAAATGGTAGGTTGTTTTTTACTTTTCCATGAAACCAGAGTTTTCCCCGGAAAAACACAAAAACCAGTTACAGACCTTCTAGTCTTAGGACGCTTGGCCCAGTCAGCATCAGCATAGGCTTTGATTTTTAAATCAGAGTTTTTATAAAATTAAATACCACATCCTGGAGAGCCTTTGAGATATCTCAAAACTCTTAAGGCTACTTTAAAATGAGATTGCAAAGGGCTATGCATATGTTGACTCAGGCAGTGAACAACATAACTAATGTAGGTCTGGTATTAGTAAAATATATCAATTTACCAACTAACTTTTGATAAGTGGTGAAATCAGATAAGTACTTATCATTAGTAGTCTCTTCAAAGCTTAGAACAGAGTTCTCAGGGAGAGGAATATCAGTAGGTCTAGCTGCAAGCAGACCATATTCATATAAAAGCTCAATACAGTATTTTCTTTGAGACATGCATAATCCAAGATCATTCTCAACAATCTCAATACCCAGGAAATATTTCAAAACACCCAAGTCTTTAATCATAAACTTAGTGTTTAGAAATACTTTGAATTCTTTAATACCAGCATCATCATTTCCAATGATAACAATGTCATCCACATATACAAGTAAAGCAATGAATTTATCACCATTTTGCATAGTATATAAAGAATAATCAAATTTGGATTGCTCAAAGCCATGCTCAGCCAAGGCAGTGGTTAGCTTACATTCCACTGTCTTGAGGCTTGCTTTAACCCATATAAAGACTTATTCAACTTACAAACTTTGGATTTGTTCGCATCATTGTATCCATCAGGGAGAGTCATATAAACATCCTCATGAAGATCACCATATAAGAAAGCATTATTGATATCTAATTGATATAAGGTCCAATTATTTGTCACAGCAATAGCAACAATGCATCTAACAGTGCTCATTTTGATCACAGGACTAAAAGTCTCATCATAATCAAAGCCTTCTTTTTGGCTAAATCCTTTGGCTACAAGTCTAGCTTTATACCTTTCAATGTCACCTGAAGCTTTGTATTTGATTTTCCATATCCACTTACTTCCTATAGGTTTTCTATCAGCAGGTAAATCACAGATAGTCCAAGTATTATTTCTATTGAGAGCTTCTATTTCATTATTCATAGCCTCTACCCAATTTGGATCAGACATAGCTTCAGATAAACAGTTAGGTTCAACAGACTTATTCAAACTGGCTGCAAAACACAGATTAGCAGTGTTAAGGTTTGAATATTTTACATACTTCTCAATACCATACATATCATTAGAGTTGAGCACATAATCATTCAGCCTAACAGGAATTTTGGTTAGTCTTTTAGACCTCCTTAAGACAGGTGTCTGCACTTCATCATTACTTTGAGTTGGGCTGAGAGTAGGAATAGAATTTTGAGAATTGCCCTTAGACCAGTTTTGGTCATCAACTTGGGTTGCAGTAAGCCCATCACTCTGGGTCTCTTCTTGAACAGACTGAACCTCAGAGTGTGGCAAACTACCATCCTCAACTGATGAATCTCTCCTATCATCATTGGGACTTTGAGGAAGCAGTCTATCAAAAAATTTCAAGTGATAAACATCACTTATGGTATCCACATCTGTTGAATCACAAGTTTTTTGTTTAAAAGGAAAAACATTTTCATAAAATCATAAGTTTTTTGTAAGCCTTTTTATTAGTTGAATAACCAATAAGAACACATTTTTCAGATCTAAAAGACATTTTGTCATGATTGTTTAAAATAGTTGAAAAACAAAGACACCCAAATGACCTCAAGTGGGAAAGATTAGGTTTCTTTTTATAAACCAACTCAAAATGGGACAATCCATTTAAGACAGATGAGAGCAGCTTGTTTATAAGGTAAACAGAAGTTAGAATACAATCAGACCAAAATCTTAAGGGAATTCCTCCCTGAAACATAAGACTCCTTGCTACATTAAGCAAGTGTCTATGTTTCCTTTCAGCAATCCTATTTTGCTGAGGTGTATGAGTGCAAGAGGTCTGATGGAATATACCAAGATCAGAAAACATATTGAACATTTTTTATTAACAAATTGTGTTCCATTATCATATCTAACAACTTTAATTTCTATATTTAATTGATTATGAATCAATTTTAAGAAAGATACAAACACATCAAAGACCTCATCCTTAGTTTTTACTAAGTAAACCCATACAGCCTTGGAATAGTCATCAACTATAGTTAAAAAAATATTTGTATCCTTCTCTGCTATGAGTTTTGTAAGGGTCCCACAAGTCTAGATGAACAAGTTTACCTAATGTTTTGGACTTGTGATCAGACAAAGGAAATGGTTCCCTTGTTTGTTTAGCCCTTTGACAGATTTCACACAATGAAATAGAGGTGTTATCAGAGATATTCAGGTCTTTCTTAAGCACATATAATACTTGATCGGCAGGATGACCAAGTTTGTTGTGCCACACCACTTTAGAAACATGAAATGTCATAACCATATTGGACTGACCTATACTATTAGATTTATTCACATCAAACATATATAGGCCATCAGATTCACTACTAGTCCCCAGAATTTTCTCCCTTTCCAAGTCCTGGATATAACATTTATTCTCATCAAAACCAACAAACATTTTACTGTCTCTGATAAGCTTGTAAACAGATAAGAGACTGACAAAATAATCAGGAACAACAAGAACATCATAAAGAATGACATTATTGGATAATTTTAAGTTTCCAACATGACTGATAGTAGCAAGAGTACCATTAGGATGTCCTACAGAAATTTTAAGATCAGAAATTTCAATAATATTGAACATCCTAACAGTAGAACCAGTTAAATGTTGATTAGCTCCAGAGTCAATGATCCACCCCATAGTAATACTATTGACAGATAAACTAGAATCGGCAAAGAAAAACTTTGAAAAGTTAATATTAAACCAGACATTGCCATTAAAGAATGAAGCCCTACCTGCCATATTGGCATGTATGCTTCCAGAAGGTTTATCATTAATCATATTAAGCAGTTTTTGCATCTGTTCAGGAGTAAAGCCAGAAGGGGAAGAAGAACTAGAAGCAGAGTTATAGTTCATTTTAACATCAGCATTAGCATTAAAGGTTTGTTTTCCAGAATTAGAATTTTTCTTAAATCCTTGAGGATATCTAATAATCTCAAAGCATTTGTCCACAATATGACCAATTTTATCATAATTAGTGCATTTCAGATTAGGATTGGGACCTCGGTTCGCATTACTTGTAGAGCCTTTAGTGAAATTATTATTGTTATTAGATTATCTTTTATTGTTGTTAAAAGTTTTAGCAACAAAAGAAGTAGCATTCTGTTTAGATTCAACAACACCAGAGGTCTCTGGAATCCCTCTATGTGATTCCTCCCTAGAAATCAAATTATAAGCTTCTTTTACTTTAGGAAGGGGGTCTCTTGTCAAAAGAGAACTCCTAATAGGTTGATAGCAATCATCAAGACCCATTAGAAATTGCATCAACTTCATGAGTTGTTGATGCAATCCCAATTCCTTACTAGCATCACAATTGCACTTAACTTCATAAGTACACTAGTTTGGTCAGGGCATCAAATTCTCTCCAAAGGGAGTTAAGTCTATGATAATAATCAGCAACTGAGCTACCACCTTGCTTAACAGAATTAATTTTTTGAAGAAGATTATAAACAACAGAACCATCAACCTTATCATATGTTTTATTTAGCTCTTTTTAGACATCAGCAACATTTTCAGAATATATCAGACCCATGTAAACATCTTGAGACACAACATTCATGATCCAAGTCATAACCATAGCATTGCATTTATCCCATTGAGCAGATAGCACATCACTGGTAGCATAAGACTTTTTTAGACAACTACCATCAACAAAGCCATATTTATTCCTAGCTTGTAAAGCTAATTTCATAGCACCAGACCAAATTCTGTAATTTTCAGTACCAATAAGCTTAAATGGAATAAGGGAAAATTACTATTATCACTGTTTTGCACATACAAGGGATTATCAGCATACAAATTATTAATGCAATCAACAACATTAGAACCACTAGCAGCAATCATGATGAACAAATAAACAAGTAGCTTAAAAGCAAACAAATATGCAGAGTAGATAACACAAATTAGATAATTAAGCAAGTATACTCACACCCAAGACTACTTAGATCCTCATTAAGAAGATTAGGGTTGGCCAGAGCAGGTATCCACACCAGTCATGCTGGAGGGTCAAGGAGTTAACTAAACCCGTTTGCACCTTCTTAACAAGGAACTGAGCCTTAATAGAAAAGAGATACTTACAGTGCTATAGAGGCAGCGGAAACACAGATGCTAACCACCTCCGCTCTTGATTCACTTAGTCAAGAGCTACAAGTAGCAAAAATGAGCCCAGAAATACCAAGAACAGAGAAACCCTAAATATTCAAATTAGGGTTTAAGAACCCTAATTGATCAAAATCACAGCAATTTTCCAGATCTGTCCAAGGGACACCAAAACTTAATATTTCCGTTAAGAATAAGCCACCAGATCAAGAAACCCCCAGATCTTTAGCAAACCCTAAAACCAAGAATCATGATTCAGAGCAACCTGGCTCTGATACTATGTAATCAGGATCAAGATCAACACAAGAACACTAGGAATTGCACACAACCAACCTCCCCTTATGTTATTTTATTATTCAAAGTATTACAAGAAGACTACTCCTCAAACGAGTTATAGTCAAACGATTACAAAGACAATGATTGTTCCCCACTAGGTGGATTCCAATCTTATTCACTTACAAATATCTCTTAACACTCATAAAGATTGAATAAGAAGATTGATCTTTAATAGATCAAAATACGTGACTAAGTGATTGGGAGAGAAGAGAGAATGATAACAGATGAAGAGTGAAATATTGGGGATGCTAAAACCCTAGCTCCAAAGGGAGATTATATAGGCAGAGGAAAAGCATAGAGGCCCTCCAACTATAAAGCTTGACATATTTAGCCCCTGAACTTCAGACTGCAAATTTAACAGCAAGAGCTAAAGTGTGTTCAAAATTGAGTTAATATGAATGAGATATCGTGTCTAAAAGTGAGACAATTTAAGCACAAAGACTAGAAATTTGGAGAGTATCTTACATCGCCCAAACTATAAAGTGTAGAGGTATTTATATAGAAATCTTGATATCAACCATCAAATTGCTTTTTGGGTTTTACTTTGACACCTACGTGCGTGCACGGGGGTGCAAAAATCATATTTCTTGGCCAAAATAGGTTACAAGCTTGTGAACTCATGCGACTTGCGGACACGAATGCAGCTCCGAAAATTCGCCAATATGCAATTTGTTTTGTGGACAAGAAATCATATTTATGGAACTCATTTGCAAATTAGTTTTATATTAAAATGATCATGTCTTGGTCAACAAGTTAGATTTTTCACTCTAAATATAACATAGGTCTCATTCGGTTTTGACACTAAAAATGCAGAGCTCCAAGTGTTTTCAGTAATCTTTCTATCAAGAAACTCGCAAGTTCTTCTGTGACCTTTCAGGCATGTTTATCACGTCCATCAGTACATCTACTTTGGCCGTTGTACCTTAGAAACAGACGACAAATCTGTTTTAAGGGAATCGTGTTAAACACAAGCCTCTTGCCTCGACGTCTTATTGCTTTCTTTTAATTATTGTTATTTAGAGTATGTCTTCTGTTTTTATCCCTTTCTGTTTGTATTTAACTTTTTGTTACTTATTTACTGTTAATTACGAGGCATTATGACTCGTGCGATGCACCAGCTTTGTTTTTTGATAACAAATTGAACTTTTGCTTATGTCTAAAAGTCTACCTTTTTTATTTGTTATTATAATTAACAAACGACTTCAAGCTAAAAGTATGTACTTTTTTCCTTTCTACTCATTATCCAAGGTCATACAAAGTAATATTAATAAACTACATTTTCTTTCAAGGCCAGCTCTGAAAGCTCATAAAATGATAAAAGCGACCGTACTTATTAAACCATCAACATAGTCGTGAATAATGTCCACATGCGCTGGCATTTTTCATCTGAATGTTTTTCATGATTTGTTTCATCTTTGTTTGTAAAAACCTTCTTGTGATACATGAAGCTCTCTTGTCTAATTATTTCCTTTTGTTGTTTAATGTACTACACTCCCTGTAAAAATATCCATTAATATTAGTGAGAAACCAATGTTTACAACCTTGTTGGGTGCTATAAGTTTGCTTAAATATACTTGAAATTTAACATGGGTTCGATCTAAAAACAAAAAAGACACCCATTTTTAGTTACCATAGTTTGACTTTGGATTTATAAGATGTTGCAATCCCTAAACACCTACTTTCCCACAATGGTTCTTTTAGATCCCCTACTTAAGAAAAAAATAAGATTATTTGAATGTTTTGATAGAATAGATAGAATATCGATTGGTAATAAAATTGGTTAAAAATAAGAGAAGATATTTAGCTTTCTTTGTAAAGAATGAAATCAAGTGTGTTTGAAGGAACCATCAAGACCTTTTGTCCGTAGGTTGCGTTTGCATAGTATTATGTGTACCTCAATCGAAGATCAAACATCTGTTGTAATAGATTGGTTGATGAAAATACTACGTTTGGCAAAAGTATGGTTCATGGAAGCGATGTAAGTGAATTTATGATTTGCATGAGAACATTACTTATGTTGCCCACCTTAAATTTTAAAAGTTATAGTTTACATATCAACATATGTAATTACTTCGAGAAAATGAAAAGATGCGGTTTATAGCTTTCATGCCAAACAAATGAGAGTAAAGGGATTTAAATCATTAAGACTAACAATTATTTCATGGTACTCATTCTTATAATATTATATATTGTTTTTGAGTTTATATCAATAAAAGTATAATCGTTTCTTTACAATTTTAAAACGGATTATGTGTAACGTAATTAAAACTTTTTTGTTAAAATCAGATTAAATTTAATTAACATATATTATATACATACTATTTACTGTCAAAACCAAAATTGTGTTTCTTTAGAAAATCAGTTTTTAGAGAACAGAATTTTAATTAACATATTTGGTGTTACAGATCTAAAATGATATTTAAAGACAAGTATTCTTATCAGTTTATATTGAAACCAATATTGTTTTTTCATTAAACTGGTTTATTTGTTTGTTTAAATCTAGATTTACTAAAACTAAGATTGGGTTTCTTTGAAGTAGATTTGGTACAAGCATAAAGAAAGCACGATTGAATTTCTTATTAATGACATCAAATATTTGATACTTTTTAGTGTCAAATTCCCCATAAAAATGCTTGCAATTATCTTATAAATACCTGGATATGATACTTAATTATTTGTTTTGTTGTTTTTACAAAAAACGCAAGTATTTAGCAAGGAACACGGGAAATTGATGAAAAATGAAAGCATGAATGGATTCTCAAGAGGTGTTACGGCGTAACTACAACGACAGTGTTACGCCGTAACTTATTTATGGCAATTATGGTCATCACCAGCATTACGACGTAATCATATGAAAAGATTACGCCGTAACATATCTCGTTAGAGAATGATGAATCATCCAAGTCAGCATTAAGGTGTAACATGTGCGATTGAGTTACACCGTAACACATTTTATGCCTAAAGTTTGGAAGCCCGCGTCAGCATGATTACGGCGTAATACACTACATAGGTTATGCCGTAACAAAAACGAAAGTTATAAATAGAGACCTCATTCTGCATATTCGATATCATCCCTTCTACTACAGCATCAAGGGGTGAAAAAGGCTTCCATGTCTCGAAGAATTCCACTAGAAGTCTAAGGGAGGCATCACTTTACTTACTTTTGTATTTAATCATTCATAAACGCTTCCTGTAAGAATTATAAGCCTTCAATCCATGATTTCCTTTATTAATTCTTATGGTGTTGTTGCTATGAGTGGCTAAGCACTCTTAGTGCTGGCCTAGTCATGAATTTACTATTGTTATGATGCTTGTTTCATGTTGAATTATGGTTTTGTTAAATATCCTTTTGACTATTGATGATCCCTGGTTTTTGGTAGTGTTGAGGGTGGTTTAGATCATATTAATTCTGTTATTAGGCTTACCCGTTAAATATGGAATTAGCAAGGTACTAAGGTAGATTTATGATCTATCCCTGGTGTAGGAATTAATCATATTACCGCCTCTATCACATTAAACACTTAAAAAGTACAGGAACTCTTTCAGAGAGGGTTAATAATATGTATAGGTTATTAGACTAGTTCTAAGGATAGTTGGGATTAATCACTACAACTTGGTTGCCCTACCTTTGTGACTTTCGGAGGATTTAGGATCGTAGGAAGTATAGGTCAGACCTCAAATGCCAATTCGGGTCTGTCGATTTTAGAAACCACTAATGAAACCATGGTTCAACATTGCACAGGAAAACATAAGTATAATAGTAGTAATGAAATGGCTAGGCTAGCACGCTTTTCTCCCTGATACTTCTTTTTCATCTTTAATTTTCGCAATTTGCTTTTTTGTTAAACTTCAAAACAATCTAAAACCATTTTCAAACATGACACTTTTCAAATTAGAACTAATTACAACTAGCTCTTGGGATGACCTCGGATTTACCAACTCTACACTACTCACGATTGGGTTCTCTGCCCGTTAGTGTGTTTGTAAGGTGAAACAAGTTTTATACATTTAAAACTTGGTAAAAATTATTTAAATAAAAATACGCATCACTTATATACCAATTTTATAACTGTTTGTGTTTGATCTTTTAGAATGAAAATCGACACTATTGTGACTACTCCTATTAACGTAACTGGTACGCCGGTTAGTAACACGATTGCTAATTATGCTGAAAAACCAGAAAAATTCAATGGGCTGAATTTTAAGAGGTGACAACAAAAGATGTTCTTTTATCTTACTACTTTGAACCTTGTGTGGTTCTTAAAAGAGACTGCACCTCAGGTGGAACCTCCTAAAGAAGGTTACCCTCTTATTCATAGGTTGTTTAAGTTGTAGAAGCATGAAAACATTTAGACTTCTTGTGTCACAACTATGTTCTGAATGGTTTGGTGGATTTTTTATACAACGTGTACTGCGAGACCAATACTGCCAAAGAATTGTGGGAGTTATTGGAACACAAGTACAAAGGTGAGGATGTTGGTACACAGCAATTTGTGGTAGCTCGTTTTGGGGATTACAAGATGGTTGATACAAAGAATTTGATCAGTCAGGTTCAAGATCTGCAGGTTTTGCTACACTATATTCATGTTGAAGGAATGACCTTGAGTATAACTTTTTGTTGTAACTATTATTGAAAAGTTACCTCCAAGTTGGATGGAATTTAAGAAATATCTTAAGCATGAGCAAAAGGAGATGAGTGTTGAAGACTTATTTGTTCATCTTTGTATTGAAGAGAATAATGAGTTGGCTTAGAAAAACACAAATACGCTTGATTCTACCAAGGAAAATATGGTTGAGCATGCTCCGTCATCTTCAAAGACCAATTTCAAGGGAAAAGGCAAAGGCAAAGGGAATAATGACAAGAAGAGCAAAGGGAAGCCTAAGTACCTTGCTTCTAAAGTTTTAATTATGAAACAGAAGTTCCAAGGGTTATGTTACTGATAACTCCTAAGTTATACATGTTTTTTTATGTGTAAGGAAAGCTTTAAATTTATAATAACTAGTTTTATCGATTTTTAAACCAAACACACGGGTAAAGTATAACCCATGTATGTAGTATAACTTTTTAGGGTAACATCAGGTCGTTCATAGAGACTTGTTTATGTTCTATAAAACTTAGAATTTGAAACTTATAGAACTTAGAATTTGAAACGGATATAAAGTACTTTTTCAAGCAAATGGCAAATAAGCAAATTCAATAATAAGGAAATATGACTACTTGAATAGTATCAATAATTCAGTAGTAATGGTAAATGATATAATCTCAGTTTGTTTATAATTCACAAAAAGTTATTTTTGTTAAAAGAGTGTTCTACAAATTAACCATATTTGATTGACCAAGCAAAAGTGTTTCCACCAATTAACCAAGTCACTACGACACCAAATCTATTTTGTTTATCAATTAATATAAGCGGATTCCTCCAACCAAATGATAAAGATTCATAGACAAATCATTAAAATCATTTGATACACAATGGGTCTTTCGACCTATACCAAATCTATTTTACTTATAAGTATGTTCAACTACGCAATATAATTATGTAGATTGATCACCTTACTGGTGATGATGCTAACAATGGAATTTCTTATATATTTTGTAACAAGAAGTTGTGAAAATCTAAGCTATTAGCAAATGATCATATAATAGGTAATATTAACACTTTTCCACATTTTATCCAACTACCTTTTCCCTATATATATTTTATCATTTATCAATTTTAACCCGTGAGAAATGGACCAATTTGGATTAGGTTGAATGTCGAAACGGGTACAAGAACAAGCATTAAAAAGTAAACGGGTGAAATTTTGTTTATAAATGAAATGTCGATGTTCTTATGAGTTTGGTGCCTCCATATAAATGTGCCTCCCTTGACAAATTTGCAGGTAAATGCCTCTGAATTTCGCTTGTGTAAGGTCTTAAAGTGTTTTTATAAATTTATATTGCCCTAACCCTGCCTGTGTGCAAGATTATAAAGACCCCATACTATATTATTACTATGTTGTTTTTAATTATGGACCTTTTGTGTACAGGATTATAAAGACTTAAGGTCAAAGAATATTGAAAAAATATGTGACACGTTTTATAGGTAACATACATTCACCCATTTGATCCATTTTCATGTCACTATGTCTGAATATGACCCATTGCAAAATGCAACCCAAAATTCCATATCGACCTATATTTAGGGAAGTGGTTAAGAAATGTTAAGCTTCCTATGATTTATATAGTTTTTTCGAAAAGAAATGTATAAATAGGAATTGTATATGTGTTGTTTACAGGCCTCGACATAAATGTGAAGCTAAGTGAATAGCTTAATAACATTAATATATACAATAATCAATACATAAACGACAAATGAGATGTCGCTTTTGTGTATATGGATCTTTCGACATCAGTTGGTTTAATTTTCATCTCTAAATCACTTCATTAAAAGTCGCAAGTGTTTATGTCAAGCTTGATATGAAAATGAAATTTTCTTGCACGAATTGCTTTGGCAAAGCGTAGTTTTCATGAAGTTCATTTATCTCTTACTGTATATAATAATAAGAACATTATTTAGTGTTGAATAAATGATCAATGTGAAGTCAAGGAGTGCTCTCAGACCTTAATTGGTTCAAAGGGTTGTTAAAACTAATCAAAGTATTTTAAAAGCATAAGGTATTATCCATGACATGTTTAGAAAGGTAATATGTATAAGATCTATCTGCTAAAATTCTATATAAAGCCTTTATATAAGATTTTGGAATACCACTTTTTTGTAACATTTCTCATTTTCGTGTCATTGTACGACTATATTAATGATCACTATTTATTTTAGTCTGATACGCATTTACTTT
>BQNB010083524.1:0-29012 GCA_026074375.1 Tanacetum coccineum
AACCACCAAGGCAAGAGAGGAGGAATTAGTAATCGGTCTCAGAGAAAGGAGGAGAGATTTGATATCTCAAAGAAAAAAGGCACGTTTACAATTGATAAAGAAAAAGGGAGGCGCACAACATAAAAGGAGTAGGGCACACAACGCGTTTTTTTTTAACCTATCAGGTTTCAAGCAAAAAACTATTTAACCCCTCAATTTTATTTTCTTTACAATCAATATTATATTATTAGTTTTATTTAGAAAATACCTTTTTTAAATTTAAGTTAGTATACTTTAAACTTTTGAAAATATATTAAAGGAAGCAAGATATATAAAAAGGAGTTTTGTATTTTTATCTAAAGGAAAAATATTTTCTTTTAAAAAATACAAATTAGCAAGATAAACCGAATCCTTTGTGATTCATAGCAAGAAAAAAAAAACCCGAACCTTCGTGGTTCATAGCAAGAAAAAAACCGAACCTTAGTGGTTCATAGCAAGATAAAACCGAACCTTCGTGGTTCATAGCAAGAAAAAAAACCCGAACCTTCGTGGTTCATAGCAAGAAAAAAACCGAACCTTAGTGGTTCATAGCAAGATAAATCGAACCTTCGTGGTTCATAGCAAGATAAACCCGAACCTTCGTGGTTCATAGCAAGGAAAATCTGGGTAGCAAGTAGCCCATAAATCAAGTTAGTTTGGGTAGGAAGTAGCCCAAACAAAAAAACAAAAAAACTAGGTAGCAAGTAGCCTAGATAGCAAGATTATTGGGTAGCAAGTAGCCCAAACAGCAAGGAATTTAATCATAGATTCTAAGCAAGGCAAGCAAGAGAAACTTCATAGTTTCTATACAAGCAAGAGACGGCAAGCAAGAGTCGTCAAGCAAGAGACGGCAAGCAAGAGTCGTCAAGCAAGAGACGGCAAGCAAGAGTCGTCAAGCAAGAGTCGGCAAGCAAGAGTCGACAAGAAAGAAACCGGTGGCAAGCAAGAAACAGCGATAGATGAGAAAGCAGAAAATACAGTGAAGGAATGCACGAATTGGAAAGACAAGAAGAAAGACAAAGAGCAAGAAGCACTTCTCATCTCAGAAGACACAGCGTTTGTGATTACGGGGGAGAATGTTGGGCCGAAACCCAAACCGGGTAATCACAACCCGCTGGACAATCCGCTAGACAAACCGCAGGACCAAAATGACGGTTACAAAGGCAGTTAAATAACTGTCAATTGACAGTTATTTCTCAAAGGACATGATGGTTCATTTCTGAACCGACACGACTTTTACTTGTACCTTTTCATGTAATATAAATAGGAAGACGATTTGTAAGAACAAGTATGTATGACAGATTCTGTAAAGTTATAGCAAGATTTAATAGCAAGTTTATTTCTGGTATATTTTGATTCAAAGCTTTGTTTATTCCGATCCAAGATCAAGTTTTTTCCAACACATACCTGAACAATACACACAGACAAAAGAAGTCTATCATGCAAGTGCGAAGCAGCAAAGATAGAAATCCATGTTGACCAAGTCAACAAAAGCAAAGCATATTGACAATCCTGTTAATCAATAAATAAAGTTTATCATGCAACAGTACCTCTCTTGGCCAGCGGTATCCCAAATTTCAAATTTAACTGTTGTCGAGACTTGTAGAGCTATTGTCTGTGAAAAGAATGAAGCTCCAACAGTCACCTGAAATTATTCGTTAAGTGGTAAATATACGTGAATCATGCGATGGTTACCATTTACAGGTATGGCATATGACCAAAAAGTAAATAATATATAGTACCTTGGATGTTGGATCAAACTGACCACAAACAAAGCAAAGAACAATGCAACTTTTCCCAAAACCAGAGTCGCCTAATAGCACTAGCTGTAAATAAATAAATAGTTGACGATAAATGTGAAGAGGGTGGAATAAAACTAAGCTCAATCCATTGCTACATCAAGGAAAGATAAGAGTAAACATTTACTATAGTTGTATTTATTATATTAACTCCTGCCTTATTGTTCCTAATTCTATGATGTAAGCTTACATTCGGCAGATAATAGAGCTTCAAAGTCATGAATATGTTGTGATATTCTAATTTATACGATAGTTGGGCTCAAGCAATGGCAAGATCACTAATAACTTTGTACATTTGGGTGTTGGGTAGTGCACGGCCACCTATTATCAAATTGAGGTATGTTGGAAATATTAATCCAATTAATCTTTGTGTTAATTTAGTATCAAGAATAAGCCCATAAACATTCTGGTTTGGGCCGCAGGCCAACAAACCCAGTAGAAAAAATATGACGGTTATTTAGTTTAGGGTTGTAACGTTTAGAAAACATTGTAACATTTAGTTTTGTTGAATCGACATATCAGACATATAGGTGACGATTCAGCATGTATAAATAGGTAGGGTTCTGTAACATTCATTTCAGCAGAAATACAATTGATTAGTTATATATATATATATCAGCAAGGCCGTCTTTGAGGGTGTGCAGGGTGGGCGACCGCACATGGCCTCGTAAATTTTAGGGGCTCCAAAATTTGTCCCGTTAACAATTATATTCTTGTGTACACATATTTTTTTGAGGAAAACAATGCTTAGATGAGAAAATATCTTAGTTGAGTAATATGTTAAACGTTTAGATAACTAATTTGCGTTATATCTTATAAATTGTGACAATTTATATGTAACTTTTTTTTTCGAAAGGTCTCATTATGTAATTTCGCATAGGGCCTTCAAAAATTTTAGAAATTTAGAGACGGCCCTGTATATCAGATTCTGTAAAAGGGCTTGTTTAATATTGGCATCAGAGCTAGGTTGACAAATCAAAGGAGGAAAGGCAGAGGGATTCCAACGATTCAAGAAGAATAGAAAACTAAAACCGCAAACACCAATCAAAGAGAGAGAGACAGACAATTTGATTCAGGGAATCAAGTTGACCAACAATTCAAGGAATCGTTCCAGAGAAGAAAAATAGAGACCGATTGATTCAGGGAATCAATCAAGAGAAAACCGATCGAGATTCAGAGAAGAGAAGAGAGAAAGGAAGGAGCGTTTTTAAAGAGGGGGGAGGAACGTGAGATCAGGAGGAAGAGGAAGAAGAAGGAGTTGTGTTGGGTCGATTAATGATTTGGGCCTAATAACACGCACTACAAAGGATAAAAGTAAGGAGGATTTAAATTGGTTTTAGAAGAAAACCAAATCAAAAGGATATGTCAGGAGACAAAGACAAAAACAACAGAGTTATTTATAAAGAAATCGCCACACGGTTATTTCAATGCCCAGTTTTAAACAATACAAACTATACATTATGGGCATTAAGAATGAAGAAGATACTGATGGCAAATGGAGTATGAGATTTGATAGAAGGAACAAGTACATCAAAAGAGAGTGATGTAAAAAAGGATAGTTCTGCGTCAGCATATCTATTTCAAGGGTTACCGGAAGATTTGCAAATGCAAGTTGCGGGATGTGAAACAGCGAAAGAAATTTGGGACTCTCTAAAGTCCTGATTTATTGGGACAGAAGATATACAACAGGCACACTCGCAACAACTTAAATCAGAATTCAAGAGACTTTTCATGAAAGAAGATGAATCAAGAGATTCATTTTACCGAGAAGTTGATGGTATTATTACAAAGGCCGCTACATGTGGATTAATGTTTGATGAGCAAACGAAAGTACGAAAGGTACTTAATGCGGTGCCAGATAAATTTCTGCCAATAGTAGCAAACATTGAAATGATTGTAGATTTTAAGACCGTAAAATTGGAGGAGATTGTTGGGAAACTTAGACCTATGAAGAAAGAATTAAATTTAGACAAAGGAGCCAAGAAGATATAGTGAGAAGTAGTGTTCAACGTCTAGGAACTACAAGGATGAGGCCGATGGAAGGTTGTAAGAGGATAGTAAGGATTCAAGATAGTTTTGACAGAATGAAGAAGAGACGACCCTTGTAGATCAAAAACTACCATAGAAGAGACATTAGAGAAGTAGAATGTTATAATTGTCATGAGTTTGGACACTATGCAAGAGACTATCCAAAACCAAACCGTAGAAGAGAAATATCAAACCTTGTGGAAGAAGATTTAGAACCAACATTATTGATGGTTACATCTTTAGAAGAAGAACCGGCACGGATGGAAATGGCATTTGAAAGGGAAATTATAAACTTACAAAGAAAAGTTAGGAGGCATTAGGTCAGGAAATAGAAATAGAATGCAAGGACAATTAGAGAAACCTGAGAAATTGAAAACATTAAAGAAGGAAACCAGTGAAAAGGAAGTTTTGGCATCAAGGACATTAAGATTTTTAAGATAAGATTGAAGAACACAAAGATTAGGGGGAAATATGTTGAAAATATTAATCCAATTAATCTTTGTGTTAATTTAGTATCAAGAATAAGCCCATAAACATTCTGGTTTGGGCCGCAAGGCGATCAAACCAGCCAGGAAAAATATGACGGGTTTTTATTTTGTTTAGGGTTGTAACGTTTAGAAAACATTGTAACATTTAGTTTTGTTGGAATCGATCATATCAAGTACATATAGGTGCGATTCAACATGTAGAAATAGGTCAGGGTTCTGTAAAATTCATTTCAGCATAAAAAGAAATACATTGAATAGTTTTAATGTATATATATATATATATATTATATATATATTATATATCAGATTCTATAAAAGGGCTTGTTTAATAAGGTAGAGCAGAACATATGGACCAAATTATAGCAACTATCAAATATATCGTAGAAGTTGGTATAGGACAACATCGGTCACAGAAAACGAAAACTAACAGAATAAAATTACAATGGAAGAAAAAAATCAAAGAGCAAATACTCAAATCCTAATTTAGAAGAACTCTTGTCTAGGATCCAGGTACGTAGTTAAGCGATATGCCGATATGCAGATCCTTAAGTGATATAAGAGAACTTTAATAAAGCATTTCTTTTTCCAAAAGTAAGAAAAGTTATTTCACTTGATTTTTAATGGAGCACTTACTTTTTAGACTGGCACAAAACTGCTCTTGCCAATGCACAACGTTTGTCAAGCTATCACTAACAATGCTTATTCTAAAAAGGAGACTAAAAATACAAATCTTAAAAGCTCATGCTAGGACCGATATTCCCTAAAACTCTACACTATGTTTAAAAGAAGAAGAAAAAAACATCAAAAGATGAGCCATGAAGATTCACGGTCCTCTTTGCAAACAGACACATTCAAGCTTCAATCTTTTAGGGTTTGAGGCCCCCGCCACACATACTAAAACCGAGTAAAGCCCTCCCCTTTTTACAATATTCAGATTAAATATCTGCAATGAACATTGCTTAGTTTCCAAATATGTGGTGGTTTCCAATTTTCATATTTAACAAATATCGCAGTAGTTATCGTACAAGTAACCACAGATTATAGTCAAGCAACTGACTCATTTATAGTTCTACACACAATCTATACCTATAAGTATTGCTATAATCTATATTTATGTCATTTGAGCAAATTAAAAACAACAATACTATATGAAATACACATCAAAATTAATGTACAACAGTTATAATCCAGATGAAGCACATAATAATAGGAAATATACAAACGATCTATTAGCAACTAAACGCCGGGGAATTAGGCTACCAAATGCCACAAAACCATATCAAAACAGTAAATTATCAGTGACAATCAATCAAGTAGATTTAGCTTTATATCAATAACGAATTGAATAAGTGACGCTAGAATTTGGGGAAAATGGGGTGAAATAATGAAAAGGGGAAAGTGTATATGAAAAGGGGTGAAATGATTTAAAAATATAAATATTACTCTAGTAAAGTTTTTATAAATATTGTCTCTAATTTTAGTAAAGTTAATATCTTGTAAAAAAGTTTAGTAAATAGTATTAGTGACCTTGTAAAAAAACCTAGCCTTGTAATTACATTTTTCAACAAGTATACAAAGCTATCATAATAGATCGAGGACGAGACCAAAAACTGGACCGAACAGGACCTTATCGGATGAGACCGGACCGAACATATTTCGATCCGGTCCTCGGTCCCTCTTTTTCCTCATATTCGGTCGTCGGTCCGGTCCAGTTCGGTCTTGCGCAAAACCGATCATTATTCTTTGTTGGGCCGGACCCCACCGACAATTTGAACTCGACTGCATCAACCCAGACATAGTCTGAACATTTCAGCCAGGTCATCGGTCCCGCGTTTTGGACCAACTCGTTTTTCGTATGATCTGGTCCTCAGTCCCGTGTTGTTGACGAAATCGGTTTTCGGACCGTGATTAGCCCTGGATACGAGTTAAACTTTCACTCACACACTTTTAAAATGTGTGGGTAAAAGTAAAACTATTATTTACACTTTTCAAAAAGTGTTAGTAAAACTATACTTTTTCTCACATTTTTTGTAAAGTGTGTGCATAAATCAGACTTTTGCTCACATTTTGTTTAAAGTGTGGGCAAAACTAGATTTGTACTTACATTTTATGTGAAGTGTGGGTAAGAATTGGACTTTTCCTTACATTTTTTAAAAAGTGTAGGAAAAACTAGATTTTTGCTTACACTGTTTTGAAAAATGTAAGTGAACATATACTTTCACTTACACTTTTTTAAGTGTCATTAAAAATTGTGTCACTAAAAGCCTTTTTTAGTGTAATCTGTAGTTTTGGAATTGCGTTGTTAGATTATATTTACAGGACCGCTTCAATTTGACGGTCCAAGAGCTGATACTCAGGTTATGAGCTTGTGTGTTGAGGATATAGATTATATGGGCCGTATTAAGAAATTGAATGAATATCTTGAGAAGGTGCTTACTTTACAAATCTAGATAATTTTGCCTTCACTATAGTTATATACTTTTGCTGGCGCTAATTTTTTTCATGATTTATGGCTTACGTTATTATTGCACATTTAGGTACAAGCAATGGTTAAACCAGGTTGTTCTCAGGATCTTGTGAAAGCAGCTTTAAGCGCTATGTCTTCTGTCACGGATATTCATGTCCTCACCTTCTAGTAGCACTAATCTTTTACTGCATTCAAATGTCTGTGGGATTCATTGACTCACTGTATTGAAACTCCCAAAAACATGTCATTGCAATTGACTTTATGAAGAGATACTCTTATAAAATTATACATGTTCTATATATATGCAATGTGACTAGAAGAGACTAAATCACAATTACACTTTAGAACATGAGATGGTCTACTCATTTACTCAATACATCCCTAAACCTCCACAAGTCCATGTTGGAGTGCCCGGTTGGTATTGTAGAATTATATTATTCCCGGTGATCTCAAATGAGTACGATACAAGTATATAAATACATAATGCAACACATTAATGGGTTAAGCCCAATATACACACGGGCCTCATAATAATGACTACTAACAACCCCCTGCAGTCAGAGCGGGAGGTGAACGAACATTCAGACCGGATTGAAAAACATCAAACAAGGCATATGGTAGACCTTTGGTGAATATTTCGGCGAACTAATAACGAGAGGGTACGTGTAACATGCGTACATGACCGGCTGCCACTGGATCACGAACGAAATGCATGTCAATCTCAATGTGCTTCGTGTGTTGTTGCTGCACATGATTAGACGAGAGATACACCGGAATAACATTATCACAATAAACCAAAGTAGCAGACTGCAAGGGTGAGTGAAGCTCTGGCAAGATATTTCCTAACCAAGCAATTTCAGCAACTACATTTGTGACTCCGCGATACTTAACCTCCGCACTTGAGCGGGAGAGAGTAACATGATGCTTAGACGACCAATATAATAAGTTGTTGCCAAGAAAAACGCAATACTCAGAAGTGGAACGACGTGTGGTAGGGAAACCTGCCCAAGCATCTGTCCAACTAACCAAAGAGCCAGACGAAGAGGAGTATATGTGAAGACCATAATCAAGTGTCCCGTGAACATAACGTAAGATCCATTTGAAAGCCACAAGCTGAGGCTCACGAGGATCATGCATATATAAACAAATATGTTGTACTGCATAAGAAATGTCGGGACGAGTAAATATAAGATACTGAAGAGTACCCGCTAGACTCCTGTAAAGAGTTGGGTCAGAAACACTAACACCAAGCTTACTCTCTGTATTAACAGGCGTTCAATAAGGATGACAATTGAGCATACGAGCTCGCTCCAAAACCTCCAAGGCATATTACCACTGATGTAAGAACATACCTGTATCATCACGTGAAACACAAATACCCAAAAAATAGTTCAAAGAACCAAGGTCAATCATGGAAAAATCCTTATCAAGAGAAGAGATAATTTTCTACAAAAAGTGTTGTAGAGGAGGCTGTTAAAATAATATCATCAACATAAATTAATAAGTACGCACTGTTAGAACCCTGTCGAAGAATAAAGAGCTAAGTGTCACAACAGCTATGAGTAAAACCAACTCTGGTAGCATAACTAGCAAACCGCTGAAACGAGGCCCCATGAGCCTGCTTAAGACCATATAAAAACATCCTCAAAAAACAAACATGATCTGGATGTTGTGGATCACAAAAACCGAGGCTGATGCATATAGACAGTCTCCTAAAGATGGCCATGTAGAAAGGAATTCTTGACCTCAAGTTGATGAACAAGCCAATGTCGAGATGCCGGTAAACTAAGTACAGTGCGTATGGTAGCTAGTTTGACAACCGGACTAAAGGTCTCATCACAGTCCACACCAATCTGTTGATTGCGACCATTAGCAACAAGGCGAGCCTTGTATCTTTGTAAAATACTTGTGCTTGAACAACCACATGGAACAAACAATGTTCGTGTCAGGTGGTTGAGGCACAAGACTCTAAGTTCCATTTTTAATAAGCTCATTATATTCATCAAGCATAGCACTTTGCAAATTAGGGTCGGTAAAAGTATGATTATATATGATTTTGGAATGGGTGAGATTGTGGATACGTGACAGTGATATTTTAGATTTGGTTTGGTAATACCGGCTTGAGAGCGAGTGACCATGGGATGAGTCGAAGTGGGATTTATAAGGGTAGTGATGGAAGGTATCTAGTGGGCCTCGGCTTGGATTAATCATGTTTTGGGCATATGTGTTCTAATCGCCTTAGTGTATAGTATTGTGCTAAATAAATAATAATTTTTGCCTAGGAAACTTTATAAAGAGATCTAGTTTTGAATATTGCGTAAGTCGAATACATTTGATCTTATGATAATAAAGGTGATCGGATCCATACAAGTTGAATTCTTACCAAAAGACACAGTTTGTCTTAGCTTGTGAATTGAACATTTAAAGAATGAAATATGTGTGCATCTGAAAGCTAAAGAAAAATGCTAACTATCCTTATATGGTCAAATGAAGCTCATATTTATGAAGTCACATGATGCTTGAAATAACACCTTGATTTACAAAGAAGGTGAGCACAATATCCATTTAAATATGTAATACTAAAATGCATATGAAACATTTAAATTTCTCGCTAATGGCAATACATTATATAATATATCATACACTTTAAAATTATCGCTATGGGCAAAATATAGCTCGTGTCCAACAAAGAGACATTTAAATGGCGTGAAAAAGATATTTTGATATATTTAAGGTACAAAAGATATTGGTTTTTATTATACTAACCCATCCGAAAGAAATCGAGTTGGTTTTGCAGATGCATGATATATATATGATCTACATACCGATATCTTGGCCATACATGAAGCAAGTCGAGAACGCGTATGGTTGAGAAGTGTGATGCAGCATGTATTGCTAAACTTATGGACGAAGACAATTCCTACCACAAAGATTTAAAAAGTTCGTTCAAACGACAACCTAGCTGACTTATTTATAAAGATAATTCCAACTACAAAGATTTAAAAAGTTGGTTCACGACATTGGAATACGAAGACTCCATGAACTTAAGTGATCTAATAATCAGAGGGAGAATATACGCGTTGCACTCTTTTTTCCTTAGCTATGGTTTTGTCCCACAAGGTTTTCCAAGCAAGGTATTTAACGAGGCAATAGATCTAAGCGTATGATAACTAATGATGGATAGCCAAAAGGGAGTATTATACCTCAAATTCTCAAACCTTTCATCTTTTATATTCCCTCTATTATGGTTGTAATAAATACTCTGATTATGAGAGCCCTATAAATTAAGGTTCCTTTGTAGTTTGTCATATCATTCTCAATGAAATACATGTCTCGATTCTCTCTACTTTCCTTTTTTATGCATCAGTGATATGTATTGCTATTAGGTTGTTGTTTTACAACACTTATATTTTTGTTGGTTGTTTTTCCAGCATTTACTTTTGGGGTTGGTTATTAGGACACTACCAAAAGTGTTATCAATACCTCCTTAAAAAAATTTATTTTATTTTATTTTATTTCTATTTTTATATGAATAGGTATGAAAATGTTTGAGACGTGCATTGCGATTCGGTTTGTCTTTAATATTGGTGGTCCTAACAAGTTTCTAGAAGTTGACCATGCAAACAATGTTATGAAACCGAGTTTTTATCGGGTTAATTTGGTTTTTCACAAAAAAAAAATAATATCTGCAATGATATAAAAAAAAGTATATATATATATATATATATAAATCGTGAATATTACATATATTGAGCATAAAAATCGTATTTTAACAAATATAACATGTAAAAGTAAAATTACGATACAAATATATACAATTAACTTTCTTTATTTGTTAAAAAACACGAAAAACCAAAAATTTGGTCGGGTCTCGAGAACGAGGTTGACTCGGGTCACTTAAAACCCAGCAGGTTTAACCGGATTTTAAAAATATAAAATCTCGTTTAATTTGACCCGTTTTTCGACCGGAACCGGTTTAATCGGTTAAACCGACCAAAACGAACCGGGTTTTAAAAATTGCATGCAATAACAAGTCTTTTTGGTGGGAATAGAAAGTACATGTTGTTAAAGAACAGAGAATAATTAGCCCTTTTTTGAATTTGCTTTTCAAATCATACACTTTTGTATTCACAACTTGAGATAATAACTATACGTTGACACAACCATATACAATGAATTGTTATAGTTATGCTTGAACATATTAATCACACACAGAAAGCTTCCACAAGCAGAAGTTGAACATCTTACTACTAGAAAAAGTGTCAATAGCAATGAAAATTTTCTTAAAACTAATAAGTCGTTGTTAAATTCACACTGTAGCAACTATTATAGCCACGAAATTAAGCAAAACTGGAATATTTGGTTAGCAACGATATTTAGTTGCTAAATTCGTTGCTATCTACTTAAAATTTTGATAGGACCATTCTCTCCTTTTTAGCAACGACTTTCGCCAAAATTTTCGTTGCAAAAAATTTAGCAACGAAGTTTAAATTTTTTGCCAACTAAACCATCAATTATTAGCAATGAACCATTCGTTGCAAAAATTATTGGTCAAATACTTTGAACCCTTTACCTTTAAATTATGAAAAGGTGGAGGGAAATCCTTACAGTTTTTTTTAAAAGCTAACCAGTTTTATTTAACATTATTTTCTTGTTAATACATCTATCGGTTTGACTTGTGACAGTAATGGGGTGAATTTTAGATTCGATTCCTAAACGAAAGTAGCAGATCTCTCTCTCCCGGTTTCGTGGCTTCTTGAATCATCAAAAACCGAGTCCGATAAAGAATTATACAAACCCCGTTGTAACTATCAACATATTGACGTGTTTACATAATTCTATCATTTGTTCTTTGTTTCTTCGCTTGAATCTTTCTAGACCCATCGTTTATCAAATTTTTAATAACTTTATTCATCGTTCTTTGTTCATGCCTTGATTCATGTAACCCCGATATAGCCTATAAAGAATATTTTATGAAGCTACCCGCTCAAGAATGTTTTATGACACGTGTTAAAAACAGAATTCTTAGTTGACTTGACTTTTGAACGGTAATGGGTTTGAAATTTTAGATTCGACCCAAAACCGAAAGTTGTAGATTGAGGAATTAAAAAAAGTGATGATCTTATTGAGATCGAGTCTTGTAATAATTAGAGAAATATTAATGTGTAATAGAATAGGTTTATGTCTCGTGACGTAAATGAAGTCACGAGACAAGGCTAAGCAACACCCATGAGTAGGGGTGTTCAAAAAAACTGTGAAACCGACGAACCGAGCCGAACCGCTCAATCCGAAACCAAAAAAACCCGAAACCGAAGAAACCGAAACCGAAAAAAACCGAAACCGAAAAAACCCGCTTTTTTTTTAAAAGCTAACCAGTTTTATTTAACATTATTTTCTTGTTAATACATCTATCGGTTTGACTTGTGACAGTAATGGGGTGAATTTTAGATTCGATTCCTAAACGAAAGTAGCAGATCTCTCTCTCCCGGTTTCGTGGCTTCTTGAATCATCAAAAACCGGAGTTCGTATAAAGGAATTATGACAAACCGGTGTAACTAGGTCAACATATGACGTGTTATCATTAATTCTTCATTTGTTCTTTGTTTCTTCGCTTGATTCTTTCTAGACCCATCGTTTATCAAATTTTAATAACTTATTCATCGTTCTTTGTTCATGCCTTTTCATGTAACCCCGATAGAGCTATAAGAATATTTATGAAGCTACCCGCGTCAAGAATGTTTGACTCGTGTTAAAAACTGAATTCTTAGTTGACTTGACTTGTGACGGTAATGGGTTGAAATTTTAGATTCGACTCCAAAACGAAAGTTGTAGATGTGAGGAATAAAAAAAGTGATGATCTTATTGAGATCGAGTCTTGTAATAATTAGAGAAATATTAATGTGTAATAGAATAGGTTTATGTCTCGTGACGTAAATGAAGTCACGAGACAAGGCTAAGCAACACCCATGAGTTAAGAGCTCACTCATGTAATGCGTATAAATATCCTATCTCATCATTAAGATGAGGTAAGTTTTCAAAGAAATTCAACATACTTTTTCATTTCCTCTATTCTTTTTCTCTCTATACTCTCCTCCTTCTCTCTAACTTTTTTCTGTCTACTCTCACTCTAGAATAAATACGTACATTACACCTAAACACAAATTATATTGCTAAAAGATCATTCAACAAGTGGTATCAATCGGCGGGGGTGATTTAGTGTTGTTTGATGAGCTTATTCTCACAGCTTATTCAGACGGCTTATTCAAGCTTATTTGGAGCTTATTCTGTTATCTTTAGCTTTTTCGGTTGCTTAATTTGTGATAAAATTTTTAGCTTTGTGCTTATTCATGAATTTAGGTTATTCATGTTTATTTGTGATTTTCAAAGCTAATTCAGATTAAAAATATTTATTACTAGTGCTTATTTATGGTCAAAATAGTTAAACAACTTATTTTTATGCTTAAACTAGTTAAACAACTTATTTTTAAGCTTAAACTAGTTAAACAACTTATTGAGGTTTAAAAAGAGCTTATTAACATTTTCAGATCACACAACTTATTAGAGTGCTTATTAGACATTTTCATCTTGTTTGTGCTTATTTCTATGCTCAAAAATTGCTTATTTGGTGCTTATATGTGCTAATTTCAATTGTGTTTTATAGAATCGAGATTGATAACTTACAGTTTTATCGTATGATTGTCACATTTACTTGCTAATTCAAGGTCTTAATCTACGAAAAAGAGCTTATTAATACTGCTTATTGTGTGATAAAATGTTTATTGTGCTTAAACTTGAATTTTCGGTAAAAACAACTGCGACAACCGTGTCTTGAGCAGGTTAGTCAAACCTTTAGAGTTGACCAATATATCTTTATGTGTTATAATTATGTGTTTATGTGATTCTATGTGAGTTTGATTATCAATCTATGGAGCGTGGTTATCTCATTTTGATTGATTTTATGGTTGATGGTGGAGATTTCATTTTGGTTCACATTTTGTGACAAAGAAATGGTAATGTAATTTTATGTGTACGTATTATTTTGTGGAGTATTACGTATGTACGTATCTAATTATTAGTGATAATAGAAAGGAATGGCGTATTGCATGCAATGCTACGTTAATAGTTGGATGAGTTTGTGTTAAGCGGATTTTAGGAAATGTATCATGTTGAAATAAGTGAAGTGAGTGAAATTTAGATATTTAGAGTAGACTTTCTAAATATAGAAAGTATTTTTGGAAATAAAAGTTATAAATAGAAAGTTAGTATTTGGTTTTTCATGAAAAAGGTTTACCAAATTTACATAGGTTTTTGTAGAAAATTAAAGTAATGTAGATTAGGATATAGTTAATAATAATAAAAAAAATATATGTAAAAAGGGGGGCCGGTTTTGGGTTAAGAGAAAAGGAAAAAAATGTATTTTTTTAAAACTAAACTAACTTTGGGTTGGACTAGAATTGTAGATCCTTATGAAGCCCTAACCCAAAATTTTAGTCTCATTCCTCCCCCCCCCCTTCTTATTGCCGTACGACCTCCCTCCCCAAAACCCTAGGAATACAAAAATTTAAATCAAGGTTTAAGTGGTGAATTTGGTGAAAGATCTAGCAAGGTAGGTATGATCATTAACCCTTCTTCTTATTATTCTTTTAGATCATGTAACAATTAATTATGATGGATCTAGGGTTTCATAAAATACATAATATTAGTGATATTTAATGATGCTAGAGTGATTAGGGCTTGATTAGGGTCATGTTCATGCAATTGGTTAGGTTAGATTTGCGTTAAAACTTGATTTAGGGTTGAGCATAATTTTAGGTCGGGTTCAATGACTGATATCTTGATGATAAAAATGTGTATTGATATGTTTCTTTAGCCTATGAATAATCCAAAAGAGTCTACTTTCCAAAAAATCCGGTCTTGAACGATTTTGAGTTCGGGAAATCATTCAAATATTGTTTACACTAAAAGTTGTCAAAATAGTAAATACGGGTCAGAATTTGGTTATGTTTGGGAGGGTAAAACCCTAACTTAAAAGTGAAATTAAGGTTATTCAATCTACAGTAATTAAGTTCTATATGTATATAAAGAAACCCTAAAAGGAGAGCTTCTGATTGTTTGTCTAAGTATGATATTTAGAGTCGTACTTTTTAGTGTGCAATCAGATCCGAATTGGGACAGTTTTGAAGTTGAATTTTATTTGGGATAGTTGTGCATGTAATGAGTGGTTGGGAATTACGAGGTAGTTATTAAACCCCTAAGTGAACATAAGTGATTTATGTGATAATTTATTTGGTTCAATAGGTAAGGGTTGGAAGTGAGATAAGTGACACTAAAATTCTACGTTTTTTCTGGTAAAATGTAGATCTCTAGTATATGGTGTCGGGGTGACCCATGATGGTTAATCAAACCCTTAGACATCCATCATATGAGTGTTACATGGACTTGAGCTTTTAGCTTGGTCGCGTGTAACACGTTTGTGTTTGTATTGTGTAGCTTGTGTTGATATCGTTTGGAAGCTGCTTGAGCAACAGGTGAGTTTCATAGCCCCTCTTTTTCTTATGACTTATTGGGGTGGAAATGATGCAAAGTGTTTGGAAATGTTTTTGATTACTATGATAATGTGTTGTCAAAGATGCATGGACTATACGTGACTATTGTATGTTGTGTGCTACATGTTTTGTGATGTGATATTGAGAATTGTGAACTAAGTCAGGGAGGATCACCTGCGGGTATCCATAGCCTGTTTAGTGGATGGTACTGTGGTCTAGTGAGCAGGAAGGTTACTTTGGGAGTATCCATGGCCTGGGCTAAGGGGGTAACCACAGGGACCTTGATACGCTATGAGACGTCTTATGGTTGTTTGCTGGGTATTTGTGTGATTGATTGGATTTGCATGTTAGCCTGTATGATAGTTCATTTATTGTCCTGCAATGTTTTCTTTATTATCACAGTAATTTACAGTTGGATTTGATTATCGTGTCTTAAACCTATGACTCTCATCAACTTTATGTTGATGTTTTAAGCATTATTTTCAGGTAATCATCTTGAGGATGTTGATGTTAGGAAGAGTGGCTAGTGAGACTGTAGGCTTGCATGCGGAGTCTATCTCTTAGAGTTTTTATTTTTTTGGCATTTAAATTGTTTGCTATTTGATTGTTTATTGGATGTTTAGACTTTTGGATTATGTTTCCTTGTAGTATGAGTTTGCTATCGTAATGCAAGACTCCTTTATCTTGTGTTAGATATTGTCATGAAACATTGTGTCTTATTTTTTTATCTATTTCATTTAGTTCCCTCTATTGTTGACACCATTGTGTTATGATGATATCCATGATATTACGCCTCGTGTTTCCGCCTAGGCGGGGTGTGACAGATTGGTATCAAAGCCTTTAGTTATAGAGAAGTAGGTGGTTGAGCCTAGACTATAACCTAGGGGTCCTTCATGTAGATGCATTTAGGGCTTAAGTGTTTAATATTATAACTGCTATGCTTCCCCTCTATTTTTGCATAGCTTATATATTTTGGATTTTACTAAGTTGCCATTTTGGTTATTTTGCCTAATTATCTGATATGATATGTATTACTTTCTTAAGTATTTTAGCTATGTTTTTCCCCACCCGTAAGAAGTCTCGTTGGGGAACCATTTTCCCAACTGGACTTAAGCGTTATAAAGAGCCTCTTGTGGAACCGAGGGAGATAGGATAGTTGATCGTTTGTCGGATGCGCGTAATAGGGCTGGACCCGCGGAGTTGGGTGATTCTTACAGAGGCAAAGTCAAACCCAAGCAAGTCCCAGCATAAGTTTATCCCGTCCTTTACCTCGTCATGTTGTTATTAATTATTTCTTTCGAATATTTCGTATTTTGGGAATTGTTGCGAGACTTTAGTTCTTTTATGTCGTTTCAATTTTATTTTGATATAAGTAAGTAGTTATTTGATGGAGCATACCTTATGTGTTAAGTTGGAGTGGTTTAAGATGTGCAATATGGTATATGCGCTTATATGTGAATTATGATTGAAATGGATAATCTTGGAAGTAAGTGTACGTGTGAAAGGAGGAACTTATAATTATGGTGGCCAACATAATTATAAAGGCATCACACGCGTAGACTTGTGACCATATTGCATTTATTTGTGTATGGTTGTAAGGTGGTAGTGTAATACGTTTTTTTATATGTGTATTCATGATAAGGATGGTGGTATGGGAAGAGAATTATTCTCTTACCCTAATTGAAGGATATGTTAAATTGAGTTGCATAGATAGTAAGTTTCTCCTCTATCTAGTATTTGCGGATCCCTAGTATTATTATTATTATTGTGGTTGCTCGTTGCTCGATTGTTTGTTCAGATCTGTTCTTTCAGATATAGGCACGTTTCGTTAGTTCTTTCGTTGCATTGATTACTCGTATGAGTATCAAAGGTTTCTTTTAAGCACTAATTGTTCCTAACATATTAGTGTGGATCATTACTCCCTTCTTTGTGTATCCCTTAGTTTTCGTAACCCGTTGGCAACGTGTTAGTATCGATGCTTTTAGGTTTGCTCTGTTGATCGTTATGTTGGATAAGACCTTACGTTTTCTTTTAGGTACGTAACGTCTTGCATGAGTTTTCTTGTTCGAGTTCGTTTGATTTTATTTTGAGTATATGGTTCCTGGTATTTTCTTTCATTTAAAACAATAGAATTGTGTTAGGGTATGTACGGTGTTTTACGATCCCTTTTGGTATTATGGTGTCCTTTGTTTGAGTTACATATTTTATAATTGATGTCTAATTATAAAAACCCCTTGGAAGTATTGTGTTGGTGTTTGGAGAAAACTGTGTATAAAATGATCTTTGTAATAGATTTTATTTTATTATAAAAAAGCAGGTTTAAAGTGATTCATAGTGGTAAGGTACGATACACTATTAGATAACCATCTCTAGATTTTTATGACAACCAGAATGAATTTTTCAAAGATAACATTTAAGACAATTTCATTATTATTTAAAATGATTTTTATGCTTAAAGTGACTTTCTTAATTTAAACTGATTTTTATAAAAAAAAATTATTTAATTTGGTCTTTCGAGTAAAGTTGATAATTGGTATAAGAATTTCCATCTTTCGTATTGATATTTTTTTATGTGTTCATTTGTCATGGTACACCTGTTGATTTTCTTTCGTTTGCGCTTTCACTCGGTGCATATATGTATCATTTCTTTCAAAGGATTCTTATGTCATTTGATCAACGTCTATTAGCATATGTGGAATCTCCTATATGCATTCTAGTCTTTGACTAGATATTTGTTTGTTATCCTATTCGATTGTTCGTAACCCTTGGAGTTCGTTGATACCGTTGAGTCGTAGAAGATTTGATGTGATTGTGGGAATGGACTGGTTGTCCAAGAGGAAGTTTGTGATGGTATGTCATGAGAAGGTGGTTAGAATACCGTTGGAAGGTGATGAGATACTTCGGGTTCATGGTGAACGTACTCAAGGAGTCATGAAAACCTTAATGAACACGAAGGTAGATGAACAAAAATTGAGTGATATTTCCGTCGTACGAGATTTTACTGATGTGTTTCCGGAAGATTTTTCGATGACCACCACGATGACAAGTTAAGTTCCGCATAGATTTGGTTCATGGAGCGATGCTAGTCGCGAAGTCTCCATATCGTCTAGCACCCTCGAAAATACAAGAATTGTCTGAACAACTTCGAGAGTTGCAAGACAAGGGTTTCATACGACCTAGTCATGTTCTGTGAGGATGTAACACCCCTATTTTTACAATATAGCAGCGGAAGCTAATCTGGGGTATTACTTCATGGATACAACAATCATAATCATAGAAAACAACTTTAAAAGAGACGTTGTTGGAAAAATTTAGTTATCATTCATTATAATCAGAGTTTTTACAAAATGCAGGTCCCAAAATCTAAAACATCATGTTTGAATGATAACAGTTCAGCCATCTTCGAGTCCATGCCACTCCGTGCCGCAACTTGCTTAATTACCTGAGATAAACATGCTAAAAAGGGTCAACACAAAGGTTGAGTGAAATTCATAGGTTTGAATGTAATAGTTGAATACAAGTTATAGTGGAAATATTGGCATTACTGGGATAATTATCATGGAGAGCATTTAATATCATGGAGAACAGTATTATCATGGGAAAACAGTTGAATATTATCATATGGTTGAATGCAAGTCACTATAATGGTAATAATTGCAACGAATACAATTATCATGGAAAATCAGGGTAACATTATTATTGTAGCTAAGCTCATGACATCAATACATTAACAGGGAAATCACCGTAGTGATATTGGTTAGGGACAGATGTCCCCGTGGAAAAGATAACTTGCCAAGGTTACCTATTAGGACAAATATAGTGCGTTTGGCTACCCCAAGCATGGGTATACAAACGGGAGCCGTCACCCCCAATAGATCTATTCACAATATTCGCGTTCACTCGCAATGCAAGTAATTAATGATTCATGATATGGAAATAATGGCACTGGAAGCTACTTAGGCAATAATATATCTGGATAGCATACAATTGGAAAAACACTTGCATTCATGGTTTATAGCAGGTATCACAGGTTTATAAAGTATTCAAAAGATTGAAATATAGGGTTATGAATTCATTAAGTCTTTGAAAAGTAATCACATTGTTATAAGATAAACGAGTATGTAAAAGAGTTTGTAACAAGCATGTATCCCCCTCGCGGGTTTATAAAACATTCAAAAGATTGAAAAGCGAGGCTATGAACTCACTAAGTCTTAGAAAAGTAATCACATTATTATAATATAAACGAGTATGTAAAAGAGTTTGTAACAAGCATGTATCCCCCTCGCGGGTTTATAAAACATGTAAAATAAGTAAAGGCGAGGTTATGAACTTCACCTGATAGGTAGATGTATTAAATATTCCAAAATGAAAGCTGACGACCTTATCACAATCTTAACCGGGGAATGTTGATATAGCAAAATGATAGTAAATAGCCACGTCACGCAACCTGAGTAAATATGTTGAGTCTTAGGAAGATTGTACTCTAGAACTTTAGTTTTAAGAGTTATGAGTTTGATTGAAGAGTTTGGAAATTTGTATCACAGTTCAGGCATATAATTCAGTAGTCATTTCAGTAAACGTTTGAGGAGCTAGGTCACTTTAATCGTCAAAAACCAACAACTCTGTCAGAACGTATAACAAGATGAAAACCCTTAATATGAAGCTCCCTAGTTTGTGGTACAATATAGCTTCCGGATGAATCAGGTTTTAAGCATTCTATTTCCAATATCTGGAAATGTTATGCACGCTCAGCGTTAATTAAGTTTGTCTGGTAATATTATTGGATTTGGTTTTTATACTTTTTCAAAAATGTTGCATTTTAGACCCTAGGGGGTTAGAAATGAGTAGACCCTTGGAGTTTGCATTTTTACGACTTTGGTCCTTCAACTTTGAAAGATATACCAAGTAAACCTTGGACTTTGAAAAGTGACATAATAGATCCCTGGAGTTATAACTTTGATAAAATGACACTTTTAGTCCTTTTAGTTATAAGTTTCCGAAAGTTACGATATATACCCCTTGCATGGATTATAATTACAAAAAAACATTATGTCCAAAAATTGCCATGCAAGCTAGTTTAACATTTTAATTGGCATTTTATATTTACAAGTTATAATAAACTAAAATATGAAGTTTTAATGCAACACAAGTTTAAAATAACGATTCGTTAAGCTAGGAAGCAAAACGGGTCAAATTAGGGTTTCAAAACGTAAACGCGCGGGTTTTAAGATCAAATTTCTTCATTAATCAATAAAGTGGTTATTTTAACATTAGTTAAGCATGCTAGGATAGATTATAACATTATTTAATCATTATAACATTTAGTTTACAAGTTTAGCTCATAGTTTAAGTAAAAACATGAAATTAGGGTTTCGGGTGTATGGTTTTGGATCAAAAAGGCATAACACTTAGGTTTTTGAGTTCAAAGCTTTATATTATGATTTTAGCAAGATCATATGAACATTATAACGTTATAAAAGCAGATCATAAGCTTAGAGAACCTGGTCTTGAGCTTATGGCTTGGAAACGGGTCAGAATCGGGACTTTCGGCTTCGTACGCCTAGAATAACGACTCCCGGGCTTCGTTTCTTGGTTTCTTTTGCTTCCTTTCTGTACTTGAGACTTCTTAAGATCACTTAGGATCTATTAGAGCAAAGGATTGCTTCTATGAAGGGTTATAGAGGAGGAAGTGGGGGATGAAGAAAAATGAATGATTTAGGTTCCTATTTATAGTAGTTTGAAGGCAAAGGAGTTAAGGAACACTTAGGATCTGTTCATGGACGTGTGGAGGGTCTAGAGGGTGACTAGGAGAGGCTATATGGTGATTTGTTAAGGCTAGGAACTAGATTGAAGTGGTGTTGGAGTCCTTGTGGTGCCATGACTTAAAAAGAAAGAACAAGAGCACATGTGAAGCTTTTTAATCAAAAACAAATGAAGATATTTGTTGTATTAGCTGAGTAAGCAACTTAGGATGCATGTGGGTAAGTTATTTTGCAAAGGGAAACCTTTAAAATGGGTCAATATTGCAAAAGAATGAGTTTCGGGTTCATATGAGCTCATAAGGGTTCGAATTCTGTTTTTGGCTATATTCGCATACATTGATCAAGAAGTGATTAAAATATGATCTTAAGGTTTGTAATAATAAGTATTAATAAAATTTAGCAAGTGGTTTGGGTTAAAACGGGTTAAAAAATGAGTAAATAAGGTCGCGGGTTCACATAGGGCTCGTTTAGGGTTTCTTTGGCTTTCTTGGTTTATATTTTGCATACTTTTGATTAGGAATGATGGAATACAGATCCTAGAGCTTAAATAAAGTATTATCTGATAGTTTGATCGTTCGTTTTAGTTAAAATGGGTTGAAATTGAAAGAATAAGGCGTAGCTTGGGATTAGGGTTTATATAAGGCTTTTAGGGTTTTCTAGCTTTGTAATTCTCGTACATTGTTGAAGCAAGGATGGTTAATGATGGATAAAGGTTTGTAAAATATTTTATGGGGCAGTTTACAAATGACTCTTGGTTATTTTACTGAGATGAGTGGTTAAAAATGAGTAAACGGGTCAAAATCACAATTAGGGTACAATTAGGGTTTTCAAGATTTATTTCTTGTACATTGGTGTTAATATGGTGAAATGATGATGGAAAGTGATTGAGAATGTTGTAATTTATGTTATTAAATCTTATTTGAGAGTTGGTTTGGGTTTACATTAGGTAAAAATGAAGAAACGAGTCATGGTTTAGAAACTAGCTCGGTTTTAGGGTTTAGGGTTTTGAATTAGGGTTTTAAGAGTAAAAATGTGTATGAAAGTTTATGAATAGAATAATTAGGGTTTAAACATTTTATATTGAGTGTAGTAGCTTGTACACAAGTGATGGTGAAGAAATTAGAATGAAAACGAAGGTAAAACGGCTATTTTAGAGATCATGCTTAATGACTTATACATTGAGCTTTTAGAGATTTGTACTTTGACTTGAAGAGATGTTTGCGTTTTCTCTCGGTGCATATAGGTATCATTTCTTTCAAAGGATTCTTATGTCATTTGATCCACGTCTATTTGCATATGAGGAATCTCCTATATGCATTCTAGCCTTTGACTCGATATTCGTTTGTTATCCTATTCGATTGTTCGTAACACTTGGAGTTCGTGATACCGTTGAGTAGTGAAAGCTTTGATGTGATTGTGGGAATGGACTAGTTGTCCCAGAATAAGGTTGTGATAGTGTATCATGAGAAGGTGGTTGAAATACCATTGGAAGGTAGTGGGATACTTAGGGTTCAAGGGGAGCGTACGTTAGGAGTAGCCAAAGCTTTAATGAACGCGAAGGTAGATGAACCGAAAGTGGGTGATATTTCTGTTGTGTATGATTTTGTTGATGTGTTCCCAAAAGATTTGTCGGGACTACCAACACAGAGACAAGTTGAGTTTCGCATAGATTTAATTCCTGGAGCAACACCGATAGTGAAGTCTCCATATCGTTTAGCACCCTTGGAAATGCAAGAATTCTCTGGTCAGCTTCAAGAGTTGTAAGACAAGGGTTTCGTAAGACCGAGTCATTCTCCGTGGGGAGCACCAGTGTTGTTTGTTAAGAAGAAGTGTGGCTCATTTCGTATGTGTGTCGATTATAGAGAATCGAACAAGTTAACTGTTAAGAATAGACATCTTCTCCCTAGAATCGATGACTTATTTGATCAACTACAAGGTTTATGTTATTTCTCCAAGATAGATCTTCGATCGGGTTATCACCAGCTCCGAGTACATGAGGACGATATTCCAAAAACTACGTTTTGAACAAGGTATGGACATTTTGAGTTTACTGTTATGCCTTTTGGATTAACAAATGCACCGGCAGTCTTTATGGATTTGATGAACCGAGTCTGTAAACCGTATTTAGATAAGTTTGTTATTGTATTCATCGATGACATCTTGATCTACTCAAAGATTAAGAAAGATCATGAAGTGCATTTGAGGTTAGTGTTGAAGTCACTGAGGAAGCAGAAGTTGTATGCTAAGTTTTCTAAGTGTGATTTTTGGTTGGAAGAAGTGTATTTTCTTGGTCACGTGGTCAACCATAACGTATTCACGTGGACACGAGTAAGAGAGTGAGGCAGTGAGGAATTAGATGATTATTCTTAGGATTGACAGGTTACTACCGACGTTCATCACGAATTTTTTTTAAGATTGTTGAACCCACTTACTTCCCTAACTGAGAGGAATCAAAAGTATGAGTGGAGCGTAGAACAAGAAGAGGCTTTTCAGATTTGGAAGAATGATTTTTGTGATACTCTAATAAAGCGAATGTAGTGGGTGATGCGTTGAGTAGAAAGGAGAGGGTGAAATCAAGACGAGTAAGAGGAATAATACTGGCAGCCCAAAGTGAGGCGTTCAAGCAAGAGAACGTACTCACAGAAAGGCTACATGGTTTAGATCAACAGATGGAAAGAAAAGGAGACGAGAGTTTGTACTTTATGGATCGAATTTAGGTTCTATTGGTAGGAAGTGTAATGGATGAGGCCCATGCATCAAGATACTTGGTACATCCGAGAGCGGATAAGACGTACTATAACCTTGGAGACATGTATTGGTAGCCACGTGTAGAAAAGGATATAGCTACCTATGTTAGCAATTGTCGGATTTGTTTAAGAGGTGAAGGCTGCAATGTCAAAGACTTTTGGCTTGCTGCAACAGCCTGAGATACTTGAGTGAAAATGAGATAGAATCACCATGGATTTTATCACTAAATTTCCAAGGTCAAAGTAGTGAGTATGATGTGATTTGGGTGATGGTCGATAGACTGGCCAAGTTAGCTCATTTTCTAGCTATACAAGAAGATTTCAAGATGTGAAGTTGGCAAGGATTTATATTGATGAGATAATAGCAAGGAATGAAATTCTGGTGACGATCAACTTAGATTGAGATGGATGATTTACCTCATGGTTTTGGCAGACGCTACAGAAAGGGTTAGAGACGTGATTGGATTTGAGTACTGCTTAGCATCCTCAAGCGGATGGAGAAGTTGAACATATGATTTAGACTTGGGGGATATAATGAGGGCATGTGTTATCGAGTTTGGTGGTAGTTATCATTTGAGAATTCGATGTGCTCCCTATGAAGCTTTGTATGAAAGGAAATGTAGGTCGCCTATTCTATGGGCAGAGAGTAGAGAAAGTAGCTTGATTAGACCTGAGTTAGTACTAGAGACGACAAATAAGGTGGTATTGATTAAGGAAAAGCTCAAAGCGGCGAAAGATCGTCAAAAGAGCTATGTTGATTTTAGGCGTAAGCCATTTGAGTCTAAGGTGGGAGATCGTGTATTGTTAAAGGTGTCTCCTTAGAAGGGCATAGTGCGTCTTGGAAAGAAGGGTAAGTTAGCACCAAGATATGTAGGACCGTTTGAGATCCTTAAAAGGACTGGCCTTGTAGCTTATCGGTTAAGATTGCCTGAGGAATTGATTGGTGCACATGACACATTCCATGTGTCAAATTTGAAGAAGTGTTTAGGGAATGCTAATTTGCATGTGCCGTTGAATGAAATCAAAATTGACAAGACTTTCAATTTTCAAGTTAATGAAATCTAGTGTTCTTTTATTCAATCTATCATAAGCTCTTATCATTTTCAAATGTTTTCAGTCACTATTCCAAAAGCTCCTAATAAGCTCATACAAGCTCTTTGAGTCTCTAAGCTCAAATTGAGCTCATAATAAGCATTTAATCTATTTAAACTCTTAAAATTAGTCAAATACCCTTGCCAAATGGAATTTGAGCTTTTGGATGATAAGCTTACAATGGAAGAGCTTATGGGACTTTACTAGCTTATCATTTGATAAGCTAGAGCTGTAGAAATAGCTCCTTGAGCTTATTGCCTTTGTTTAGCTAAGGTTTCTGTAAGTTTTCTTTTACATTCAAGTATCTTAGTTTAATAAGGTGCATTTGCTTATTTAATTTTTAAGTCTAGCTTATTTGTGCTTAATTTTGTTTCATTATGCTTATTAATCTTGTTTGACTATCTGTTTTTAGCTTTTATAGCATATATATTAGTTTTTTCATATATTGTCCTAAAAATGCATAAAAATCAAAAAAATATAGCATAGTTATACTTATTGTTTTCTGGCTTATTTGCTTATAGTTTTATCTTATTAGGTTGTTTATAAATCTTTCATTATCTGGTATACACAAGTTTTAAACCACTAGATTTACATCTCGTACGGCTTAAATGTGATTTTCAATAAAATTAACGGTGTGGTTTGGACTCACAGTACTAACCATTATTTGTACTATGCTAGAGGCCCTTTGTTTTTAGATTTTTTGGTTTTAACTCCTATTAAGTTTGTTTAAGCTAGTTTCAAAGTAGATTAAGGTAAATTAAGTTTTACATAAGTTGGTTTTATTCTTAGGTTCAAATATTCAATTTCTTCTTGCATAATGAGTTTTGTTCAGATCTACTTTTGCATTTACTTATTTTAACATTTAGATTGGATTTTAAATAGTAGTTAAAGTAATCTGCATAAAGTCCTGCTTTATAGGTTTAAAGTTTATATCATTTTAATGTCAACTGCATTAGATAGATAAAAATGCATAAGTACAATTTCTAGCTTCATTTTTAGTGGGTTAAAATAGCATTTAGCTTTTGATTTTCAGATTATAAGTAGCTTATAGGTCATATTTCATTAGTTTAGATTTAGTTTTCAAAATCTAGCTTAACTTGTCATCTGTTTTTAGCTTTTAAATAAGCATTTTGTCTTTTTATTTTCCAAAACCAAACTCAGCAAAAGCTGAGTAAACTGTCTGAATTGTTAAGCTTTTTCAATAAGCTAAAGTTTTCCAAAGTCTTTTCAAAAAACATTTTCATATAGTCTTTGAGTTAAGCTATCTGAAAAAGCAAGTTTTACTACTTAAAAAGCTCATTTGCTAGCCTAATTTTAAGCTCTAAGTAGCCTTAGGAAGTGTTTGGTTTTAAGTTTTCATAAGAGCTTATTGTGATTTTTAGCTTATTGTTTTTGATTATATGCTTGTTTCCGAGTTAGGTTAGCTTATTAGGTTAGGATTAGTGTAAGAGTAGCTTATTAAGTCTTAGGTTAGCTTATTTCATGATTTCAAGTTCTTAAGTTCTATATAAAAGCTAAAAAAAGAAGTTTTACATTTTTTCTGTCTTTCAGCTATTTTCTCCCTACTATTTAGGCTTCAAAAAAGTTTCTTTTATTAAAAATGCTTATTTTCAGCTTTTCTAAAACTTTGCTTTTATAAGTTTTCCAAAATGAAAAAAAAGGGAAGGTGGAAATCAGGGAGGTGAGCAAGACTCGAACCCCCGACCTCAACACCCTCTACCCTTTCATAACAACACAACACACACTCCACTACCAACGTGCCCTGGGGACTTTTTCATTATACCTTCGCAAAATCTATTTCATATATTACGTTTTTCTCTCTTTTAGCTTATAAGCTGTTTTAAGCTTATTTCGTGGCGTATTCATTAAGTTGTGACCCCAAGCTTATTTTTCCTAGGACCGTATTAGTTCAAGCTATTTTCTGTATTTTTTTAGAATTTTTATAAATAAGTTAGTATTTTTAAACATTTATTTTTATTAAAAACTTTAAAAAATAGAAAAATAATCAAAAAAATATAAATCTTTTTTAAAAAAAAAGAAAATTTCGTTATCATAATTTTTCTAGGAAAATTAGTTTTGATTTCGTAGGTTAAATTGCAAAATCTCGAATTTTTAAATAACGGGATTCGTTCCCGTTTACATTTTTTGTGTTTTTAAGCTCATTTCAATTTCGTTTTTGTTCTAGTTTTCTTTAAACTTACTTTTTAGTCAATTAGAGTCTATTTAAAAAGAAATTTTCATTTTAGGTTTAAATTTGGAAATTTAGAGTTTTTAACTGCCGTTTAGGGTTCTCGTTTTGCGTTTTTAGTTAAAGTTTAATTTCCCGTTAATTGTTATCATTTGCTTATTTTAATTTGTAGAAGTAGATAATCAAATCAATTTTTGTTTCCAGATTCAACTAATTGGGCCGATGACATCAAACGTGGTTTCAATTTCACAAATCGTTGGGGAATAATGACCCGGGAATCATACTTCCCGGTTAATATAATATTATATTATATATATTTGTGAAGATTTTCCTTTTTACCTTTGTCCTCAAGGGTAATTTGGTAATTTTCCATCATATTATATATTTTATTATTACTTGTGTTAGTTCTAACGAATCAGTACTTTATGGATCGAATTTGGGTTCTATTAGTGGGAAGTGTAATGGATGAGGCCCATGCATCAAGGTACTTGGTACATCTGGGAGTGGATAAGACACACTATAACCTTGGAGGTATGTATTGGTAGCCACGTGTAGAAAAGGATATAGCTACCTATGTTAGCAAATGTCGGATTTGTTTACAGAGTAATGCTTAAATGATAAAGACTTTTGGCTTGCTTGCACAAAAATAACGGCCTGATCATACTTGAGATGAAAATGAGATAGAAATCCCCTGCTTTTATCCACTAAATTTCCAAAGGTCAAAGTGAGATGAGTATGCGATGTGAATTTTGGTAATTGTCGATAGACAGACAAAGTTAGCTCCATTTTCAGACTATACAAGAAGATTTCAAGATTGTTAAGTTGGGCAAGGATTTAGTATTGATGAGATAATAGCAAGGAATGGAATTCTAGTGATGATCAACTCAGATTGAGATGGATGACTTACCTTGTGGTTTTGGTAGACGATGCAGAAGGTGTTAGAGACGCGATTAGATTTGGGTACTACTTAGCATCCTCAAGCGGATGGACAAAGTGAATGTATGATTCAGACTTTGGAGGATATAATAAGGGCATGTGATATCGATTTTAGTGGTAGTTATCAATTAAGCATTCGGTGTGCACCGTTTGAAGCTTTGTATGGTAGGAAATGTAAATCGCCTGTTCTATGGGCAGAGATTGGAGAAAGTAGTTTGATTGGACCTGAATTTGTGCAAGAAACGACAGATAAGGTGATATTGATAAAGGAAAATCTCAAAGCAGCAAGAGATCGTCAAAAGAGCTATGTTGATTGTGGGCGTAAGCCGTTAGAGTTTGAGGTAGGAGATCGCGTATTGTTAAAGGTGACGCCTTGAAAGGGCGTAGTTAATTTTGGAAAGAAGAGTAAGTTAGCACCAAGATATGTAGACATTGAGATCTTGAAAAAGATTGCCTTGTGGCTTATATTGAGGTTATATGAGGATTGAATGCGTGCATGACACCTTTAATGTGTCAAATCTAAAGAAGTGTTTGGCGAATGCTAATTTGCATGTGCCGTTGAATGAAATCAAAATTGACAAGACTTTACGTTTTGTTGAGGAACCTGTAGAAATTATTAATCGTGAGATTAAGAGTTTGAAACATAGTAGAATACCACTTGTGAAAGTTCATTAGAATTCAAAGCGTGGTCCCGAGTTCACTTGGGAACGCGAAGACTATATAAAGTCTAAGTATCCTTAGTTATTTGTTGATCGTGCTATTGAACTAACTAGTTAAATCTTGGGACGAGATTTCCATAAAGAGGGGATACTGTGACAAACGTGATTTGAGCAGGTTAGTTTATACCTTTAGAAATGGGTAAGTGTCCATTTTGTATGTTTATTGCGTGCTATGTGCTCTATATGTATGTAGAAGTGGGTTACTTATGTGCATGATGTCAT
>BQNB010083525.1:0-24039 GCA_026074375.1 Tanacetum coccineum
TGGACTTAGTTTGTTGTCGGGATAGATTCTCAGGGTAGAAAGTGTAACTTTTCGATTTTAATTGTTTTTCAGTTAGTCCCTCCGTTAGTTTGTTAGTTTCCCCGTTAGTTTCTTAGGTTTTTGCACCATTAGTCCTTAGTTAAGTTTTTAATTAAGTTTAATAGTTTTAATTAGTAATTAGGTTTAATTTTTAATTAGTTTAATTAAACTTTTATAAAAAGATAAAAATTAGGGCTTTTATTTTTAATAATTTTCTGCGATTTTTCTTTATTTAGTGAAATTTTAGTTTACAATTTTAGGGTTAAGTTTTAGTCCAATTTGCTTTATAATTGCTTTTCCGTATTTGTTTAATTGTTCATTTTAATTTTATTTTCATATCTTTCCAAATCAAATATCTTTGCTTCATTCAAATCAGGATCCGAACCTAAACGTGGTTTCAATTTCACTAGTCATTGGGGATAACGACCCGGGTGATCATACTTACCCGGTTTAATATACGTATTTTATATTATATTATATATATTTTTGAGAGTGAATTTTATCAAGGGTAACTTGGTAATTTTCTTAATTACTCTTAAGGTTATATTTTATATATATATTTTTACGTGTGTTAAAACTTCACATCAAGTTTTTGGCGCCGTTGCCGGGGATTAGTGTTTACGATTCCTACGTTTTGTGTTTGTTGATTTGGTTTGAAGATCCTTTCGTCCTCGAAAGTTTCATTTTTGTTTTATAATCCAAAAATCCAAAAAAAATCATAAAATATAAAAAAGTAAAAAAATATTTTCCTTTTCTTCTTAGTATAAGTAAAAGAAAAAAAATAGAAAAATCAAAAACATAAAAAATTGTCCTTTAAAAAAAATAAAATAAAATAAACAAAGTTGGTAATCGAACACCAACATATAATATCTTCCATTGAGATATTATCATTTCAATTTCCGGTGAACTTGCAATTGTTCCCAATTCGTAATCAAAGATTTAACACTTGCCTTTTGTGTCTCTACCAAGTACGGCTCACCTTGAAAAGCAATTTTCGAGAGCTACCGTGAAGTAGTTGATTAATTGGTTTAAGTCTCTTTCGTGTAACCGTTAAAATTCATTGCTAAAAAAAAATAGTGTAAAAGTTTTGCTTTTTAATTGTTAGTTTTTCTTTTTATGCGCACTCGTTCGCAATCTCGTAGACGTCGTCAACAACAAACTCTTCCGGTTGTTGAAAATTTTGATTTAGAAGAACCAATTGTTGAACAAAACGTTGTTCCAATGGCCGACAATCGAACGATGGCCCAAATGTTACAAGCACCCATCGAGGGTTATGAAGATGCTATAGTTGTTCCACCGATCAATGCTAACAATTTCGAGCTTAAACAACCTTTAATCAATCTTGTGCAAAGCAATAAGTTTACGGGTAGACAAGATCCCCACAATCACCTTCGATTTTTTAACAAGGTCACTTCAACGTTTAGACATCCCGAAGTTCCGAACACTTCGATAAAGCTTTTGCTTTTTCCTTTCTCTCTAGACGGTGAAGCCTGAGATTTGGTTAGACAACGATCCACCAAGCCAATTCTCACATGGGACGACCTTGTTTCAAAATTCATAAACCAATACTTCCCACCTTCAAAAACCACTTACTATCGGAATGAGATCATTACTTTTTATCAAAAACCAAACGAAGCCTTCAATGAAGCATGGGAACGTTTTAAAGGACTCCTTCGTCAATGTCCTCACCATGGCTTCTCGGAACTCCACCAACTCGATACTTTTTATAATTCTTTGAATTCAAACGATCAAGATGCCTTAGATTCTGCAGCAGGTGGCAATTTCTTAGACAAGATGCCTCAAGAAGGATTAGCGATTATTGAAAGCAAGTCAAAAGTTCGTTACTCCAGAAGTCGTGCTAATGATTCAAGAGTGAGTACGGATGCTCCTCTTTCTAATTCTTCACCTTCTAATAATTCTTTCGATATGCAACAAATAGCCGCTTCTCTCGAGGATAAGATGACTATCAAGATGAACCAAATGATGAGTCAAATGAAAGCTTTAGTTGTTACTCCTGCACCAGTCAAAGCAGTTGAGGAAGTTTGTGTCACTTGTGGATCAAATCACAATTTTAACCTTTGTCCGTTAACTCGAGGTGGAAACGATTTTCCCGTTTTTCATGACAACATCCAACAATTTCAACAAACCGCAGCCGTTGGTAATTTTCTCCAAAGAAACCAACCTTCAAATTTGGCAAGTCAAATGAGACCACCGGGTTTCAATCAACCAAATGTCCAAACCAACCAAAACCGATACCAAGGAACCAATTCTAATTTCAACCAAAACCGTGGAGGAAACTTTAATCAAAACCGTCAAAACAACCAAAATCAAGTTTATCAAGCTCCACCATACCAAACACCAACCAATCAACCACAAATCAATCAAGTTTTACCTCACCAACCTCCAACAAATAGTGTGTCTAAAACGGAATTTGAAAATTATTCTAAAGCAAATGATGCGAACATGAATAATTTGCAAATGAAGTTGGATAATTTTCAAAATGATTTTCAAAGAGTTTACAATGAGTCTCAAAAGAAGCAAGATGATTTTCAGAAGATGATGCTCGGTTTCATGCAAAACTATCACACAAACCAACCTTCAAGTTCAAGTTCTTTACCTAGCAATACCATTCCAAACCCAAGAAACGAAGAACTCGTAGTGGTTATTTCAATCATTACGATGGACCCTCCATTCCACCGCCTTGGTGAAAAGAAAAGTGAGGTGACAGAAGGATACGGAGCTATCGACGCACCGAAGACATCCAACCTCCTCCATTGGACCAAGACACAAAAAACCAAAGATAAAGAACCGAATCAAAAAAGAAAAAAAAATCGAGAGCCTTCTTATCTTTCGTTGCTCAACAAAGCCAAACCTAATCCTACCTTACCGTCAAACTTACAAAAGAAAAGAAAATATCTTGAAAAGGATGTATCCTAGCTTCAAAAGTTTATGGAAATCTTCGTCTAATCTTCATCTTTGAGCTAAGTTTTCGCGGATGCACACATTCATATGTCAAAGTTAGCTCCAATTTTCAAAAAATGCTTAAATAATAAAGACAGTTTTAATCCTGAATTGTCCAAAACACTGTTGAATGAAAATTGTAAGTGCTGTGTCCTAAAAAAAGCTTCAGAAAAAGGCTAGGTACCCCAGGTCGGAAATATCATCACATTCCATGTGATTTTCAGAGTTCGATAGCTACATATCCCTTGCCGATTAGGTGCTAAGTATCAATCTCATGCTTTAACGCATATGGAAAAAGCTTCAACTCTCAGCCTTACAGACACGCAAAAATGGTTAGAATTAGCTAGCCCGTACAAATTTCCAAACCAACCGGTGTAGCAAAAAATGTATTCGGATCAAAGTATGGGATGTTTTACTTTCCCGCCGACATTTGTTGTCTTGATTCATAGCCGATCCTCCCGATAAATACCGTTGATACTCGGAGACCCCCTTTCTTAGGACGCTCCGATGCTTTAATCGATGTATAACTGAAGAGCGAGATCACTCTTAGGAATGATGAATCAATCACCTAACCCTTAAAATGTGGTGAATGACACCTTCCATTTCCATCACAACAATCTCGAATCAATGAAGAAGGTTTGATCTAATCGATTCACTTTGTGAAGAGTACTCACAAGAAGTACTTGGATTTTCCGATTCCGTTGCTTACAACAATCCTTCTCCGTACTACGATCCGATTGTTTCTACTTCATCTCCAACGCTTACTCCTTTTGATGAAAGCGATTTTCTACTCTTTGAGGAAGCCGATGCTTTTATAGCAATCGATGATGAACCAGTTTCACCAGTTTTCAATGCTACGTACTATGATCCCGAGGGTGACATTCTCATTCTCGAAGCAACATCTAAACAATGATCCATTACCTCACCCAAACCAAGAAGATTACTCACCCGGAATTCAAAAAGATCTTAAAGTTATTGAACCAAAGAAGTCTTCAGTCGAATATGCTACTTCTTATGAACCAAAAGTTGAACTTCCAGAAGTCGAGCTTAAAGAGTTACCTCCGCATCTCGAGTATGCGTTTTTAGAGGAAAATAACAAGCTTCCAGTCATAATTTCAAAAGATTTGAGCCTAGAAGAAAAGACCTCACTCATTAATGTTTTGAAAAACCGAAAACAAGCAATTGCTTGGAAACTTTCTGATATCCGAGGCATAGATCCAGAGTTTTGCTCTCACAAAATCCTTTTAGAAGATGATTACGAACCTTCAGTCCAACATCAAAGGAGGGTTAACCCTAAAATCCACGACGTCATCAAGACAAGAAGTAGACACTCCTTCTGGCGCGCGGGATGATTTACACACACATTTCGATAGCCCCATTTGTTAGTCCAGTCCCATCGTGACTCACGCGTGCGCGCGCGGGTTGTATGACCGTTGTCACAAACGAAGAAAAATGACTGGGGTGCCTACAGACTAGTCACGGATGGAGAGTTTTGTATCGATTTATCGAAAGTTAAACGAAGCAACTTGTAAAGAAAGACCATTTACCCGTTACCATTGCATGGACCAAAATGTTAGAGGCGATTAGCCCGCAAGCAACGAATTTATTGTTTCTTAGATGGTTTTTCCAGGGAATATTTCAATCCCAATTGATCCTAAAGAACATGAGAAACTACATTCACGTGCCCTGATGAAACGGAACTTATCCGGTACACGTCGTATCCATTTACGGTTTTGGTGCAATGCACCCGGAAACTTTCCAACGATTGTATGATAGCTAGTTTTCACGACATGAAAGAAAAAACGATGGAGATTTTATGGAAACATTTTTTCAGTTTTTTGGATAATTCTTTTTTTCCTCAGAGCGCCTTGCCAATTTAGATAAAATTCTCAAAAGTGTGAAGACCCAAATTAGCACTAAATTGGGAAAAGAGCCATTTTCATGGTTAAAGAGGGCATTTTTTTAGACATAAGATCTCTAGAAAAGGAATGAAGCGATAAAGGCCAAAGTTGATTAATTTCTAGCTTCCTCACCCAACGAAAGTCAAAGGAATTCGAAGTTATCCTCGGGGCATGCCTTGGATTCTATCGTAGATTTATCAAAGACATTATCCCAAAATCCTCTCGGAACGACCATTGACCCATCTCTTAGAAAAGAACACTCCTTTCATTTTTTCGGAAGATTGCATTCTTGCTTTTCAAACATTGAAAAAGAAGTTAACCGAAGCTCCAATTCTCATTGCTCCGAATTGGGACCAACCTTTTGAAATCATGTGCGATGCAAGTGATTATGCAATAGGTGCGGTCCTAGGGCAGAGAATTGAGAAGCATTTTCGACCAATTCATTACGCAAGTAAGACTATGACTGAAGCAGAATCAAACTACACAACAACCGAAAAAGAGATGCTTGCAGTTGTTTATGCATTTGAGAAGTTTCGATCATATCTAATCATGAACAAGAGTGTTGTTTACACAGACCATTCCGCATTGAAATACCTTTTTAACAAAAAAGACGCCAAAGCAAGATTGCTTCGATGGGTCTTACTTCTTCAAGAATTTGATTTTAAAGTTATCGATACCAAGGGAGCTGAAAACTATGCAGCCGATCATCTCTCTCGTCTTGAAAACCCTTACGAAAATGTTTTTGATCCAAAAGAGATTACCGAGACTTTCCCTCTTGAAACTTTAAATGCTGTGATTTCTCATGATACCCCGTGGTTTGCCGATATAGCAAATTACCACGCGGGGAATTTTCTTATCAAAGGAATGACGAGTCAACAAAAGAGGAAGTTTTTCAAGGATATAAAGCATTACTTTTGGGATGATCCCTATCTCTTTCGAACATGTGCGGATCAAAATCATCCGAAGATGTTTATTTGGCCAAGAGCTTCTGAAATCTCAAAGCTTGCCATGAAGGACCACCAGGGGGCCTCGCAGTGCTAACATCAAGCTCGGAAGTAATTGATGCCGGATTTTATAGCTACGAATTTATAAGGATGCCTACGAATTGATCAAATCTTGTGATGCATGTCAAAGACAAGGCAAAATCTCTCAACGTGATGAGATGCCTCAAAATGCAATCCAAGTTTGTGAAATTTTCGATGTATGGGGAATTGATTTTATGGGACCTTTTCCGTCGTCTAGGGGTAACAAATATATTCTAGTAGCCGTCGACTATCTTTCCAAAATGGGTTGAAGCCGAATGCGCCCCCACCAACGATAGCTATGGTAGTGTTTAAGTTTTCTTAAAATCCCTTTTCTCTCTTCCCATTCGGTGCTCCGAGAGCAATCATAGCGATTGTGGAGACCCATTTTTGGTAATGACAAATTTGATAAAGTTATGTCCTAAAAATGGTGTCACTCTTCGTCCCTTTCGACTCCTTAACCACCCTCAAAACGAGTGGTCAAGTTGAACCCACGTATCGAGGTCTCAAAAGAATTGGAGAGACGGTCGGAGAAAACCGTGCCTCAGGTCAGATAAAGTTAGATGATGGCATTATTGCTTTTAGAACCGCTTTACAAGACTCCAATGATGTAACTCCGTACCCAAGTTATCTATGGAAAGCGTGTCACTTTACAGTTTGAGCTAGAACACAAAGCCTATATGTGGCTCCTTAAGCATGCCAACATCCGATTTAATTACCGCGGGCTATCACTAAAGCTTCAGCTTAATGACTTAGCGAGCTTCTGTGAACAAGCTTACGAAGAATTCATTAATTTACAAGGAGAAGACAAAGAAACTATACGATTCCAAGATAAAAAACCGAAACGTTCAATGTTGGTATCAAGTCTTGTCTTTTTAACTCCCGATTAAAGATTTTCTTTCGAGAAGCTCCAAGAGCCCATTGGTCCGGACCTTTCACAATCACCGAAGTTTATCCTTATGGCACTGCCAAGTTGTCTCATGTCGATGGTTCTAATTTCAAAGTCAACTGCCACCGTTTAAAGCACAATATGGAGGGGATACACCACCATTGGTTTATCCGACACTCCAGACTTTCCTAAGACAACTAATTCAGGATCGAGTCGAGCTTGCGACTCGGTGATAAAAAACAAGCCGCGATCGTGGAGTCACACCCCATGCTGAATCCTTTCTATTTTCCTTTTCTATTTCTTATTATCTTATGTGTTGTGTTTAAGACTTGTACTCTTTCCAATTCTCGATGTTGTTGTTTAGCTTGTTGTGATTTTTTGTATGATTCGACCCCAACAAATTCAATGAAGAGCCCTCTCAGGTCCGGTTGATTTATCCCGTTCAAAACTCGAGCTTCTCATCCTTTGAGTGAAATTAGTTTGGGGAGATCCATATCCTTTCATCTTATCGATTAACGTTTATCTTTGCATAATTCATAAACGGCTTAGATTTTCGTAGAAACCCGACTTTAAACATTAAGGACAAATTTTTCGTTTTGTTTGGGAATGGAATCAATCGATTTGATGTTACTTGCTTATATACTATCTCTTTGTCATCTAACTCACCCCCTCTCAACAGATCACACCACTCTCTCCATCACACACACGGCAAAACTATCTCTAGATTTCAAAAGAGGGAGAATTTTTCAGTCTTGTTTATTGAGGTTTAAAAATATACATAAAAATGTGTTAAGACTAAAGTGGCGGGTTTTTTCCGTTGGTAAGAATAAACAGTAATTTTTGACGCCGATTGTACTTGTAGAGTTCTAGCTTTCATCCCTTAACATTAAATGATGATAGTTTGTTGCTAGTCCATGTAGACTTTAAACAGCAGACTTAAATCCTTAGTAAATGAAGACTTGTCTAATCTCAAGTAGATTTTAAATATGCCGAGTTGGATTTTATATAGGCTAAGTATTTGCAAATTTCTTTTGTGAAGAATAAGAGATGATAGTGTTGTTTACGAATTAGAATGCTAAACAAAGTTTATCTGGAAAACTTAAAGGCTTATTAAGAAAAACTATGTGATTTTCTTCCCCTCTCTGCCTCCTACTTAGTACACACATGTAAAAGGATTGATTAGACTGGTCGAACCACAAACACACAACACACACCCACTTCCACCACACACACTCACTCATCTCTCCTCTCTCATATGGGATCCAATTCAACATATCAAGATAAAACTTTAAGTCGATTGATAGTCAAACATCATAGTGTAGAAGTAAGGAAAAGTATTTGAGTGTTCGTGAGGTTTATAACTTTGGGTTTGTCTGATACGAAAATTTTTCTATTCAGTAAAAAAAAATTAAAAAATATAATAAAAATAAAAAAATAAAAAATTAAAATTATAAAAATATGTAGTTGGGGAATAAAAAGGATCTAGTTATAAATCCTTAATTTAATAATTTAATATACAAACTCCATCGCAATAAAGTACATGGCATTTGTCGTTCGCCATCACCGTTGTGACATCGAAAGAAAAGTAGCGGATGTAAATTTAATAGGGTTGATATCATAATAAGTACGCGAGCTCTTGTCGGAGGCGAGGCCGATGTGTCGTCGAAAGAAAAGTGATACCAATTCCTAGCCCAATATAGTAAATAATAATGTTGCAAAGTTAGAAAATAAATAGTAAAAGTTTCATTTTCTAAAACCAAGGTATTCTTTTTGAGCTAAGGTTTGCAAAAGTCTAACAAAGCTTTTTCATCAGAAGTTTCATCAAACGTTTCGTTTTTTAATATTCTCCGGATGGGGTGTCAAAAGCCTTAGCACTTACCCGATGACGACGGGATCGCTAGAGAAGAAAGTCATTCATGGGACAAGTGAACCAACGATGTCTTAGCTAAGTAGGTTTTTGTTTGCTTTGAGAAGTGATTCGTCTAAGTGATTAACATATTAGCCCAAAAAGGCCCATGTGTAAAGCTTGGTCGAATTTCAACTATCTAATATGTGGATTTAATGGTCTAAATTAATTTGAACACACACACCTAAATTTATGATAATTGTGGGAAAGGAATTCACAAGTTGTAATTATAAGTAGTCTTAGCATCTTAGTTCGTAATTAACAGTTGTCTTATTTTTAAGCTTAGCATGGGAGAAGTGAAAAATCGGGGATGATGAAGTTATCTTTTAGACACTTAATTGTGCTTTTTGTTCTATGATCCTAAAAGTTACCAATGAGGTAATGAAAACAATACATTATGTCAACACAAATAAGTTGTAGTTAATTATCAAGAAAATTCATAAAAAGAGAAAAATCTTAGAAAATGGGAAGCGGAGTTTTTAATAATATGTGATCTCTTACGTCTCAACAAAAAACCTTTGCTACGTTTTCAATGGTTTAGTTTGGGGAAGTTTCGAGATATTTGGTTATAAGGCATGTGATATTGCGTGAGGACACACAATCGTTTAGTTTGGGGAATTTTGATAAGTGTAGAATACACATATCTATTTATACTTAAAATAACCCAATTAAACCCAAAACAGACCAAAAATGGCAAAAATATGCTTGTATTTGTGTTTTGTGTATGCAGGTACGGATAAGTCAGAAATCACAAGAAAACAATCAAAAGCGAGCAAGCACGGACACGAGAATCAGAAGAGTACAAAGCCGAAGCCCGAAAAGTCAAGCCTCAGTCAAATCCAGTCAAAGAAAAACCAATCATTGGTCAACAAAAGTCAACAAAGCCCATTTCCTTTTATTATAAAACACAAGGGCTAAAATTGCAAATTCCCAAACTATTTTATAACTAGAAAGAGAGGAAAGAAAGAGAAGGACCAAATGTGCAAACTCACCAAATTCCAACAGTTTTAACTGTCAAAGAAAGGGCGCGAACCAGTTACTGTTCACCTTTCTTCCCCGTTTCACCATCCAGGGTAAATCAAAGGGGTTTTCCAAATTAAAGGGTGTTTAGGTCAATTCATGAGCTCACTAACACAAATGAAGGGACAAATCAGTCTTTATCAAAGGATTACTTAACCTCTCCCAATCAAAGGCCACGTCAACAATGGTGAACGGTAGCTCAAATTTAATGTGGTTTATTGGCACTAAAACCACTCACAAAAGAAGCCACAAACGTCACATCAAATGGTAATGAAACTACGCTGGCAATCTTCAGGTGTCCACAGCTTGATCAAACGGCCACAATTGATGCTTGGATGATTGAAGAAATGAATGGTTGAGATTTTAATAGATTGAGAGCAGGGAAAAGACCTATAATCTTCTTTCATCAACTATAAAAAGCCTCACCACTCACAACACACACTGATATCTAGTTTTTTTTAGTAATTTAGTCTAGCTTAAATTTCGTATTTTTCTTTAAATGTAATTTTCCTAAAATGTTTTGTAATCTCCTTTCCAAGTAATGTAATCAGTAACTTTCATTAATGAAATTCAGTTTTTCTTAATCTCTCAAAGTTCCTTTTTCATAAACTCTCTTAATAAGCTAAGTTGTCTCAATAAGCTAATAAGCTTATTTAAAGCTCTTTCAGTCTATAAGCTGAAATAGAGCTATTTGAATCAGTATTAAATCTTACCTAACCTATAAATCAGTTTTAAAATCTATCATGACCTTTTGGATAGGAGCTTTTTGGAAGGGGAATTTAACTTGGAAGAGATCCCAAGGACTTTTACCCTAAGCTATCAAAAGCTAGGGAGCTTGGTACTCGCCTTTATTGGTCCTCTTGTTTAGCTAGAGGAGTTTGTAAGTTTCTCTTTAATTTTCCTTTAAATTCTAGCTTTAAATAAATGAATATTATTGCTTTTCTATATTGAGATCTCTTATTTGCTTATTCTCTTGCTGTATATAGTGCATGTTTTTGATTTTTATCTTCAAATTGTTTATTCAGTTTGTCATTTCTTAGTTTAAATCAAGATTTTCATATAGTGTCTCTTTAAAAACCTCTAAAAAAAACCCAAAAATATAGTAAAGGTAGCTTAAGTCTTAGATTATTTGCTTATTAGTTATGAAATCATGCTAAAAAAGTAATTTAAATCAAATTAAATTGACGGTATAAGCACTTGTTACTAGATATCAGAAAAGTAGTCTTAATCAAAATGTCTTAGTCGTAAAGTGGTGTTTGGGTTAAGCTATTTTGACCTCCCAAAGTCAAAGTATTTTGAAATTTGTTTAAGTCAGCTTAGATTTCATTTAAAATCATTAGGCAAAGAGCTTTTATAAGTTAGATTGTGAAATTGAAAAAGTCATTGGTTTATCATGTGATTCCTAGCACCAGGGGAACTTTCTTTTTAATTCAACTTGTGCAATTGTTTGATCTAACCCTCCCAAGGGTTAGATCTTGCTTGGACTTGTTTAAACACTCTATTGGTGTGTTTTAGAGTGCAGTGTTTCATTAGGAAACTCTACACTCTGGTTTACCAGCTGTTCGAAAGGGCACCATACTAAACAAAAAAAGTTAGTACTATGCTGAGACCTTTACACGACCAAGTACTAACTAAAAAGTAGTACTATAGGTTCACAAGATTAGTACAGGCTACCTTTGGCTTATTTTTTAGTTAAGTACGAAAGGATTTAGGATACTAAATCAAGTAGGTGCTAAGATTAGCTAAAGCTAATAATAGAATAAGTTTTAGATTTCATTTTCTAGCTTATTTACAATAGCTTATTTTTGCTGTCAAAAAGTTAAAAAAGTCAAAAACAGTACTTAGGAATTTTAAGGTTTTAATTTGTTAATTTAGCTTATGGTCTAGATTTATAAGCTTGAATTAAGATAGATTATAAGTAGTTTAATAAGTCCTTAAAGTTCTAGAGTCTAGTTTAGCTTTTTAAGCTTTTAAGCTCATTTGGATTTTGTGCTATTTTGCTTATTTACTGAGTTTGCTTAGTTCATGCTCAATTTTAGTTGTTTAAAAGTACTTCTAGCTTAGATTTCTTTGCATTCATAGATAAAGCATTTCATAAGCTTCCCAGAACTCTTTTCCTTTTTCACATTAAGCTTAATTTGAGTTTTTTTATAGCTGTTTTGGTAAAACATAGCCCAAACCCCTAGTTTCTGTAACAGCTTATTGAGAAGCTCTTTTAGAGCTTATCTTTGAGTTTCAGACCATAGTGCTTTTGTTAAAGTTGTTCTCCCTAGCTTCCTTTACAACTTTGCTCTTTTAAGTTTTTAGTGATAAGCACTTTTAGAATTTAAGCTTATAATTGGACTTTGTTTGTTGTCGGGGTAAGTCCTCAGGGACCCCATTCATGTTAATTTTTTCTGTTTTAGGTGTTTTCCCAGTTTAATCCTTGCCCTTTAAATGTTTTTTAGCCCACTAGTCCTTAATCCTTTTTTTTCACATTAGTCACCTAAGTTAGTTTTTAATGTAGATTTTTTAATTATTTATTAAGTTTTTAATAAATAGTTAGGGTTTAGGCTTTAATTAGTTTAATTCGACCTTTTAAGCAAAAGTAGAATTAGCCTTTATTTTTATAAAATTTCTGCACACTTTCTTTATTTAGTGTAATTTTTATAAAAACTTTAGAATTTCATTTTTAATAATTTCATTATTTTTTAGTTTTTAAGTAGTTTAAATCTTAGAAAAATTATATCTTTTAATCCAAAAAGCGAAAAAATGTTTTTCTTTTTTCTAAAATTTTCTTTTGTTCAATTTTAGGTTTATAATTTTAGTTTACATTTTTAGGGATTAAAATTTGTTTACTTGTTTTTTTTTAATCGCGTTTTATTTGATTTTCGTATTCGTTTAATTGTTTAATTGTTTTTTTTAATTGCCCATTTTAATTGTTGCTTTAGACTATCAAATCATCCATTTACTCATTCAAATCAGAATCCGGACTTAAACGAGGTTTCAATTTCACTAGTCGTTGGGGAAACGACCCGGGTGATCATACTTACCCGGTTGTAGATATACGTATTTATGATTATATATTATATATATATTTTTGAGAGTGAATTTTATCAAGGGTAACTTGGTAATTTTCTTAATTTCTCTTAAATTTATATTAGTATATATATTTTGGGTATATAAAACTCTCAATCATGATCCCTTCTTGAAGAAAATTTTGGAATTGGCCAAAAGAGCCCTTTCATGGAATTCCAGTTCAAGGTCATCCATGTACTCTTGACTGCTTTTAGTATATTCTTCATCTTCAGGATCATCTTAAAAGCCCTGCATAATAGAGTTTGAAAAGAAAGGAGTAGACAAGGGTGTAGCAGTGGTTAAAGTCTTTTTCTTTTCAGTTTCATAAAGATTGTTTATCAAGTTTTCCTCATATTTGATTTTACCAAACAAAGAAGCCAAGTCAGAATCCCTAACATGGTTAGCATTTATGATATATTGGCTAAAACTTAGCCATTTCTTTAGTAAGTTGTTGCTAGGACCAGTGTTGATTTAAGTTTTGAAAGCTTAACACCATTGTCACCCGTTCATTATTATTAAAGCTTTATATCTTGTGAAAGTTTGGGAGACTGTTTCACCTACTTTGAAGGTATCTGAAGGTGTTGTCACAAACTTTACAGTCCAACGACCTTTTCTTTCAATCAAAAGGGCCATCATGATTTAAGAATTAGTCTTCCCAGGTAGATTTAGCATTTTCAATAAATGACTGATGCTATGAAGGTCCTTATGGTAACACAACATAGGAGACTTTTCAAGCTCTGGGCAAGTAAGCAAACCTTTCTCCACATCAGTCAGGACCATTGTGGGATCCGGGTTAGGAACAACCCAACAGTGGCCAGTGAAAATAAGGTCCATTAGTAATTATCATTTTTGAATTGGGTTCAATACAACAATGTGAAAAAGAAATCTTTGTTTCCAATTTGTGAAATTTTCCACATCGAGTAAGGGAGCAAAATTTAACTGTCCACCCCTATATTGTAGAGTTTGTGGTACTTCTGCTTCCATGCTTGGATTGTGATTTTAAAAATATTTTGAGCAGTTATAAAAGCTTTTTGAAAAAGGTTTTACAGCTCAAAGAGCTCTGATACCACTTGTTGGTCCCTTTTAGTGTGATAACAACTTATCAGGTTAATTTTAGTCACATTCAATGGCAACAAAGTGCATAGTTTTAACTCTTAATACAACAATATAAGAAAAAGTTAAAACTAGCAATATTAAAATACTTTTTAACGTATGAATTCTTATTAGAATGAATCAAAAGAATTTTGAGACATGTTTTACTAGCGAAATAGTAAAATAGTTGAATGACAATTTGAGTGATCCCTCCTCTCTAACTTAACACTAACCAAAATAGTGTGTTAGTACGTAATTAGTACCAATGTTTGAAGCTGAAGGCTTAGTGGTACTCTTGTTCGAGGAGTAAATGCTCTTAAATGTGTTTTACATTAATTGCAAGAGATGCATTTACTCATATTACAATATTCTTTTTATAGGCAAGGAATCAGGTTTATAAAGGGGTTTTGATTTCTACGTGTCAAGCATCAAATAGGTGGTTGAGATACCATTTAATATTGTCATACAAGTAATAGGAAAGTCTCCTTTTAGGGAACATATGAGTACACTTTCGTACTTTCTTGCCACATTTGAAGAAGTCATTTACAAGATTTGTTTTATTTCTTTTGATATAAAGCAAAGTTTTCTCGCCTTCTAAATTTCCAGAAGCAAAACTCTTTGTTCAGCTTCTAGAGGAGATCGACATCATTCAGCTTGGCATTGAGCTTGGCATTGCCAACCAAGCTGCCAAGCTGAACAGAAAGTGTTTCTTTCAGATCTTGATCTTTAGTTGCTGAATCACTACAAGAACTAAAGTGAGGACATCTTTGGTCTTTAAAGAACTCTGAAGGAATTGGAGTTGAACTATCTTCAGTAAGACTATTTTAATTTAAGTTATTTTATCTTCAAATCTGTTGAGAGACTGAAGAGCACTAAACTGATCCAATAAAAAAACCAATTCTTATGATATTACTATATTATCTTTTATATAATAAGTGAAAGAAGTTTTGTGAACCAACGGTCAAAGTTTAAAATTAGCCCGCATATTAAATTCTAAATTTGTTTTCATTTGATTAAATTTGTCTTAAAACTCATGGAAAATCATCTATACAAAACGCTCATTAGCTTTTTATGCTCATTAGCATACTTGTTGATGCATAATTTGGTCGGGCCGGTCCTGACGACTCTCCTGGTGTCGTTCGTCGTCTTCCCGGGCCTTGAATAGTGCTGCCAACAAAGAAGAACCGGTTAGAAGGGGACACTAGGCCGGAGCCCTGGGATCCACCCTCCGACGGTCAAGTCAGAGTAGTATAAGCATATAGTAAAGAGGTGGTAGAGAATAACCTGTCTAAGTAGGATGATCCTACCCTTGTATATATAGTGTATGGATTAGGGTTACGTAGAATGTGGGCCACCCTTTTATCGGGTTCGGCCCATTGGGTCTGGCCCATTCCGGACTATACGCCAACATGTCCCCTAGTCTAGTATGATATGGTTCTTGATCATGTTATGTTAGACTTATGTTATACGTCCTCAGCAAGTAAGCCCATAATAGTATAAGTGGTCCGGGTCGGTCCACACTATACGTCATCATGTCCCCCCAGTCTAGTAAGCGTGGCCGTAGCCGCGGTTACTAGACTAAAAGGACTACTCTTATCGTCACGGAGACGTTCACACTTTCCAACCATCGCCGCCAAATCTAACTCAAACTGTGTCAATCAAGCCCTAATCTTTTTAGGCAGCAACCCGCGTACTTTGTCGGTGACTTGTGCTCAGGGAGACGCTTGGTTTCCCGTGGCTAGACGGTAAAGACCCCGTAAAAAGAATATGTTTTCTATAGTCGGGGTAACACTAAAACATTTCATAGTAACCATTCCTCTTTTTCGTCTTACTAACGAGAGCCATGATAAAGGATTATAAATGATGAAGGCGGACCCCGTATAATAAAGGCCGACAGAAGACGTACTTCCGTGGCCGGGTAATGCGAATATGGCATTCGACTTACGGCCGACGGAAGACGTACTTCCGTGGTCGGGTAATGCGAATATGGCATTCGACTTACGGCCGACGGAAGACGTACTTCCGTGGCCGGGTAATGCGAATATGGAATTTGACTTACGGCCGACGAAAGACGTACTTCCGTGGCCAGGTGGTGCGAATATTACATTCGACTTAGTACCGGACTTGCAATGCCTCTTACGTACTTGGTGCGAATATGGCATTCGTCTTAGTATTGGGCTTGCAACGCCTCTTACATATGTTCTATATCCGGAGATACTTACGTGGCATGCACGAAGATAATTATAATGTATCTATAAACCCTATAGCCCCCCCCCCCCCCCCCAGTTTAATGGTGTTATGTTCTATTAGTAGTATTAAACTTACAGACAAAGTATCCAAAAAACATAAATAATTTTAGCACTTACTTCAACAGGCCGTAGCACGCGTAACATGGAGCTTACTAGAAAGGTGGTTGGTTCATATACCATAATGTGTGATGCACAAAACTTGTAGCCTACTAGGAAATAACACTCGACTATGTGCGATATGAAATGAAACAGAAGGTGTTTGTTTATTTATTATGTCCCGATTTCGGGAATTTAACTCCGTACATTAGGAAGGTAGCGGATATGAATTAAAATTAATATGATTTAACTAAGAATAGGCATAAGAACGTGTACAACAAATGTTTTCACGTTTATGTAAGTAAGCCTTTGTAGGTTCCAAGTTTCACACAAATGATGAACTAGAGAGAGAAAGCTAAAGAGAGAAAGTGGAAGGGAGAAACATATAGAAAAACACACTAAATGTGTGTGTAAAATAATTCAACCGACACCCTCTCCATGTGTGGAGAGGGTTTATATACTTACATGGATGGGTCGGGCCGGCTTTCTATGGGCTTTCCTTGGACTTTCTATAAGCCGGCCCGGTTAGATTACTTAGATATTACATTGAATTGACTAACTATTACTAAGGCTCGTGAGATCGATAATGATCGTCACTTCACTAAAAAAAACTGTATTCCTAACATCCCCTTAGCACGTCCCCCTTCAACGCCGTCCGCAAAATCGCTAGTTCATATAAATACGATAACCATAAAAAACTATCGAGGCAACGGTCATGTGCATATAATGATGACACTAAAAACTTCCACGGATGCTTGACAAATAATGAAAAAGTACTCGATTTAGTTTATTCGCGGATCTACATGAGTTGACCGGTGATCAAAATAGTTAGCCGCGGGGTTGCCCCCTGGCCGGGAGTACAAATGTTGACTCCAAATGTATAATCTTAAAAACTCATTAAGAGCTCAATGGTGCCATAGGGTTGTGAAGCCGTGTACTCCATGCTTGGGTAAGCAATGGAAGTCGTTATGACAAAAGAGCGGATATCCGCTGCGTTGGTAATCGGAACATGCCGTGTGGATAAAGGTTCCGCGGCTCATGATGTTAGTCATTGTGAAGTAAACTTCCAAATGCAAGGTACAAAGACATTGGGGAGGTTCCAAGTTCATTGACCGGTGATTTACCTCCGGAAGGCTCGAGACCGCAATGCTGATGCGGTTGGTGACCGCAGATACCAAAGAGGAAAACAAGTCCGGACGTGCGGACAAATAATCGTAAATCATCACCCCCACATAAATCGCCATAATCTTAGCAAATTGATAGGATAAATAGCAAATAAATCTTTGCTGAACCGATTAAATATGGCATGCCGTTGTATGCAACGTTTTTATCAAGTCATAGCTTAATCAAAAAATTATATTGTTTCTTGTTGAAACAATTTTTTTGTTTTTGTTTTTGTTTTGAAAATGTATATCAAATATGGTAAACACCGACTAAGGAAGCAGGGCCGCGACATAATTTTTGGAGCATCTTTTGTACTGTGATGTACAAAAAGTATTGGTACAATGACTAACACAACATGATAAACGAAAGAGTACATTTGTGTTTTATGCACGAAAAAAACTGACAGCTAAATACTTATGATAAGTACCTGCATTTCCTCAACGCCACCTATTGCCGATACTGATATCAGCTTCTTGAAGCATTCCCACATCGTTCGCCCATCGCCAATCAGTCGCTAAAGTCATTTATTCAGTTCCCTAGATAACAACTCTTGTGACCTACATTTCATTTAGGTTTGAGTCCCTAAGTTTGACATATATGTCATCCGGAACAAAGAAAATAGATTATGTTACATATAAACTAAACTAATCTATGTTTTGACTTTTGAGATCAAACATAGCCACTTTCAACTTGAGGATATATTAACAAGGTAAATTTATTTATTGAGCTTCATTAGAAACGGTTGGGTATACGACACACTGTATCAGTTACTAGCAGCTAGCTACAGACACGTTGACAGCTGAAAAACGACAGCAAAAATGAAGGACAGACTATCGATTATTGATTGATATTTGAATATCAATTGTCCTGAACCTATGGATTTGTTTAACACTACCACGCAGTGTGATGTAAAATGCTGTAGGATTAGGTTACGACAAATGAAAAAACTAAAGTGATATTAGATGTGAATTCCATGAATACATATATGTTGAGTGCACAAAAGTTTAAAGGGGGCATAAACACCAACAACGCAAAAAAAAACATTTGTGGTATATATGTTTATTATTAAATAAATAATACTAGATGCCTATGATATCAGTGCACAAAAGATTTAAATGTTTGCACGCATACATCAAAAATACAAATCACGCATCTGACAATAAAGGAGCGGCCAGACTTCAACCATTTAGCAGGCAACTTGATTCTTCCCCTTACTTGTTCCCACTTGCACGGTAGACCATATTGTCCAAAATATTGATCGAAAAATTATACATAGTACGACCATGCTGTTGCCCTTCATTGAACAAGATAGTCATGAGTCCAGGAAAAGAAGTTCGGAAAAGTGTTTCCAGTGCACCTTTACTAGATGCAATCTCGTCACGGATATTCTCGGGAATTGAGTTGTAATGATTGAATGCATTTTTCATGAACCTTAAGAGGCTTATCCAATCGGTATATATATAGGCCGGCAAGCCAAGGTTAGATGCAATTTCATCCATTGCTTTAACCAACCTATCTGGCAAGTAGTTTGAATCCCATCTGTTCTCAAATACTTTATTCTGTTTGATCTTTTTTTCTATACTTCTGGAAATGGCTGCCTTGACCCCTACTTCATCTATGTGGTTGCTAAAGTCCACTACGAATGAGATGCGCTCAAGTGTGCTCCAAAAGAAGTGATGACCCAATACATGCTGTAGTCCTACTTTCCTGCACAAGATTAATATTTATCGTTAGTCATTTGAAAAACTATTAGTTAATGCGGGGTGTTTGGGATAGCTTTCTTTTCTGCATATGAATAAGTACTTCATGACATAGTGCTTTGAAAGAACGCAATAATACCTGAAAAGATGTTTATTGAATAAAATCCAATCAATATTTATATTTTAGGAAATGTAATAATTGATTGGTATAAATGGTAGTTAATGGTTATGATCAATGTTATGTTTTGTAACCATCGACATTTAATTGTGTAAATGCCTTTGGATTTACAACTCTTATGATCAATTGAAGTTACAACTCTTATGATCAATGTTATTTATGATGGAGTTAGAACTATTATGATCAAATGCTATTTATGATGGAGTAATAACTCTTATGATCAATGCAATTAAGTTACAATGCTATATACTTGAGTTAAAGTGACAAATTTGTGCATCGCACCAACCCCGGCTAAATTATAAAGAGTTTAGCACCCTTTTTTTAACAAAAATATAAACAGAAAAAATAAGCAATCCAAACCAGGGTTCTAAATAGCGGCGCCATAGCGCGCTATAGCGGCGCTATAGCGTGAGGCGTGGCCTCCACGTTACGAAACAGGCCAATGCGTCATCTTGAGGCGTGGCGTGCAATAAGGCGCCATAAAGCGGGCTATAGCGCGCTATAGCGTGAATTTTTTTTAAGCTTTAAAAAATTTCATGGATTTGAGCTTATTTACAAGTATTTATGCTTTGGGTTGTATGGGATTCGGGCTTAGTAACCCCGTTACTCAATTTTAATCCTAGTAGCTAACTAATATTGACCACTCTATAAATATTTTTTGCCGCCTTGAGTCACGCCTTAAAAACGCTATGACGCAACGCCTCACGCTAAAGCTTGAGGCTTGGCTATGCCGCTACGCCACGCTTCACGCTATTTATAACCTTGCTTCATATATATAGTTATCATCATCTCTTTGCTATTTTTTTTTGATATCATCTTTCTTATTATATATGTGCGCTTGTCTACTAACTTTGTTTTGTAACACGAAACTAACCCTTGATGTAGGTTAAGCCTTTGTAACAAATTTGATCCATGGATTATCTAGTGTCAATATACAAGGGATGTGATAATCATGGGGATGGAATGAGCTACGGGGAGCTCGATGGCATGATAAAAATATGCGGGGACGATGGAGATAATAAGAACAAGACTTCACTAGAATGATGCAAGCTCGCCTTCGTAATAAAGGAAGAAAGGATAGTACAAAACTCGCCTTTTAATGAAGAACGCTCGGGGTGCCCACCTTTTTGCTTCGACAAAATAGGGAGAAGGGGAGTGTAAACAAGTAACTTTTACATTTTACTGTGTGTTACGGTTTATATATTTGTCATCATCAAAAAGGGGGAGATTGTGAGTGCAAATATTACGATATTTAAACTATACTATCTTTTCAGTTTTAATAATATCAAACATGTAACTTGTAATACATAACGTAAAATGCGTAAGTTACTTGTATACACAAATCATCTAAACCAAATCTACTCGACGTCTTGACACTTTTACACAAGAGGGACTTAATTAATTGGATCGGGCAAAGCAAACGGACAAGCCCATTTGGGGGCCCAATAGTGGTCGGCCCATCAAAGCTTCTAGAAGACCATCAAGAGAAGTGGAAGGAAAGAAGTAAATTCAAATTTTGAATTAAGGTGCATGCTATTATCCATACATGCTAATGTCCATTGGTGAGATCACACTAATAACCATTCCTCCTATTACCCATTAGAGGGTAAACCCTTTTATCCAAATGAGTTTTTCCTATATATAATCAAGCTCATTTTTCCTCCTCCTACACCTTGAAAACCCATGGCCCAAAATCCACATACATACAAGTTTTGTGTTCTTAATTTTCAATCATGTTTCTAGCATAAGACATGGCTCATAGTTACATTATAGATTAGTCCCACTAATACCAAGGTGGTATGTGGTGAAGTATATGGTGTCTCTACATAGAAGTGGTCTCCTTTGATTACTTGGGTGTCATATAGTAGATCGGGACACATAGATGTGATTTCATTTAACCACTTATGTCTTATAGAGTAGATCGGGTTGTATATAAGAGTTCTTGATGTTTAGATTATGAACTTATATCAATTTGACAACTATGTCTTGGATCTCACTTTGTACCATTATCATATAGATTGAAGAGTATATGGTTTATGTGTTTAGGCCTTAAAACACAAGGTTTGTTATGTTGGGTCATAAAACATAACGAGTGTAGTTAAGAGATTAGTTCTTGATAGATTAGAACTTGACATTTAGCTTAGTGTCGAAAAACATTGTAAGCAACGTAGAGGTTAGTTGTGTTAGGTTATAAACATAACGGATTTTGTTATACCCGAAGAAGAACTCGACATCTAGCTTAGTATCAGAAAATAATGTAAGCGACGTTGTAAGGTTTTCTCCGCCATGAAGGGAGCTTGTTGACTAGTGAAGTAACACTCGAGTTGGGTACTCGAGGAATGGAGTAGGTCGAAAAGGAGCTTCATGGCCGAACCACTATAAATCACCGTGTCTGGTTTGCGCTTTCTTTTACCTTTCGCTTTACATCTTTATTTGCATTTATCGCTTTACACTTATATTTGCATTGCGTCTATATTTGTGTGGATTGTGTGGAGTGTGGACTATGATTGTGTCGTAGCTTGAAGTTAATATTGTGGTAGTACTTGTATTTTTATGACATGCTCTAGTTGTTATAGATCTATTATTGACACTTCTCATATTACGTCTCACTTAATCGGATATTTAATATGAAAGATTTAAGTTTTAAATAGAAACGTATTGAAACCCTCCCCCTATCTACGTTTTCCACAGTACTTGCTAGATTGTCGTCAAAGCACACAGTGTAAGGACTTAACATTATAAAGTCGATGGTTAGGTTTTCGGATTTTGAAAAAACCGATTTTTTTGGTATGGTTTTGTTTTAGCATTAAAAAATACCAATAAAAATCGAACCGATTTTTATAGTCAAAATGTATTTATGGCATTCAGTAAGCTGTCAATTTATTAATTCCATTCAGTAACCTATCACCTGAAATATGTATCCATGCCACTTCTTATTTACATTTATGAGTATACACATATTCTATAAGTTATCAATGTTTATATTTACACGGATTCAATAACTTTATTCTACTTTCAAATTTTCGAATTATTAATGCCATTTCTTGTTGCTCCTTTTCGGTTCATCATATGGTGGGAAGACTTTTTCGCACATGAGAACATAAATAAGTTCTTATCGAAGCTAAGAGACGATGAATATGCTCCGCTAAATTAACTATATCATGTCGAGTAGTTACTCTTTGTTTAAGATGCTTATTCAACATGTCAGTTAGGACAAATAATAAGTTATCTTCTAGGGGTTTTTTTGTTTGTTTGTTAGGTTTTATCGTTGTTATTGTGTTGCTTTATGACACCTAAACAGTTTTTAGGAATTTATATGATCATTTTTTTTCTTATTGTCATTGTTGGGTGTGCTTGGTAGCTATGAGCAGTAGCTGTGAGCAGTAATAGTGAGTTGTAGCTGTGAGCTGTAGCCGTGAGCAGTAGGAGTGAGCAGTAGCTCTCACAGCTCACCGCTCATTTGTCAAAGCTCCTTAAATAAGCATTGAAAATAGCTTTTCTAAAAAATAGCACCGCTCACCGCTCCTTTGTCAAATGACCAATAAAAATCAAAACGCTCACCGCTCCTTTTGCCAAACAAACACTAAAAATCAAAATGCTCTTGCTCACCGCTCACCGCCCTAAAAAGCTCCACCACTGCTCCGTGCCAAACATACCCGTTGTGTTTTTTTTTCTTGTTTAAATTGTTTCTTTAAAGCTTTGAAGATGCTATTTTATGATATATTCCAAGTCGACTTTGTAAAAGCAAAGCTCGGTAAATCGTATAGAAATCGAAAAACCAAAAAATCATAACGACGGTTTCCCCAATACTTGCAAGATTGTCATTAAAGCATACGGTGTAAGGACTTATAACATTATAAGGCTTTTTTTTTGCCCAGATTGTCATTAAAGCACACGGTGTAAAGACTTATAACATTATAAGGCTTTTTTTTGCCCATATAACATAGCCAAGCTACAACTTTATTATACCCATGTTATCTGGCACCATGCCATGCCCACAACAACGGGCATTATATTTTTTTATGAGTGTTTGATGTATTTTTGATAGTGCCGAAATGGCGTGTTCTATTAAATTTTTTATGACAAAGTGCACCTGCCTCTCTTATTACGTTTAATTGGACCGAGAAAAAAAAACGTGGTTGTTTGACTCGTTGTATAGATGAATATTGTTGGCTGGAGAAATATTTTTTATTATTATTTATGATTGTTTGCAAGTGATGTTGATTAAAATGAATTTTTTATATTCAATCTTTTTTTCCTTCAGAAGTTGAATATGTTGACATTTATTTATCATTAGTAGTATAAGATAGTAAATTTGATGAAGGTGCTCCTGACCTATCGATGGTAGAAAATCACTTTCAAAACTTTTTTACTTTTTACTGTAACACATTTAAGAATCAAGATCAAATCATTTTTAGGACATGTGAGACTGTGAGAGTCATAACTTAATAGAGTAATACATGTTGGGTCATGGGCCAGTCTATGTTATCCTACAGAATATACACAGTAGTTGGGTCCAAAATAGGCTTTATCTACAGAATATACACATTAGTCTAAAATAAGTGTCCACATTTCTATTTTGCATCTCTATTTTGGTTGTCGTAAAATAATTGTCCATTTCACATTTCAACCCGTTAAAAAGACTTGTGAGTACTAAGAATGTGTGAATTTTCAAAGTGGACACTTATCACGGGACGAATGAGACGGATGGAGGGTGTTTGGGAATGCGTTTGGAAACAAATTATCTGCTTATTACGATTGCAAA
>BQNB010083526.1:0-29011 GCA_026074375.1 Tanacetum coccineum
ATGTTTAGGACAACACAAAAAACGCCTAGCTGGGTTTGCAGGAGTGCGTGAAGTCCTTTCAACAATGGGGAGACCACAAAAGTAATGGGTGGGAATATGACGGATCCAATTTGATGTAGAAGATGAGGAAGACATCTTTTAATTGAGTTATGAATTAGGGTTTATAATTGCGGAAAATGACATAAGAGGGATAATGAGGCGTTTATAAAGAGGAATGGTGGGTGGGTGTGATGACGTGTACTGTACAAACGGTTAAACAAGTGGAAAAATGGATATACGTACCATATTGACACGAAATGTAAAGTTCATGTACCATATGGATAATAAATTTAGTTTACGTACCATATGGGTACATTTGGAAAAGTACGTAGCTATTAAAAGCCAAAAACCCTATATCTTTTTGGTTGTCTTTTAATACTGGTTTTCTTACCTTTGGGTTGAGGTAAATTGTGTACAATCTATATCTTGCTTCAACTTCAACATACCTTATTTTCGGGGACGGATTTGTAGTTATTGGGTGTATAATTTTTTTCAACGAGTATAAAGGAAATCGGAATAAACAAGACATGTATTTTTTTGATATATTAGTGGACTATCTAAACATGACATATATTTATGTAACACAAATTTCCAGGACCAAATTCGTTCGAAATCAGGATTTTTAACACTAATTTAGACTAGGCGGCAAAAATCGATTAGTTTCCCATGACCCCTACGTCCGCCCCTACTACGTCCACCCCTACTTATTTCGGTAGAATAATATTGTTTTGTTTTATGACATAATTATTTATTCACCACTACTTCAACTGTTGTTTGGCCACCAAGAAACATGTTTTGTATGAATCGCGTGAATAGGTCTGGTCAAAAGGTCAGAGCTACAAATATACTTCCTTCGTCCTTAAATAAGTGTTCACTATTGACTTTCGAAGTCATTCATCTTTAACTTTGACCTTACATTATTTTGTTTGTGTTATATAATACTTGATGAAAATCATATCCATGAAAATACATTGAAAACTCAATCCATTCATATATTTTGCATCAAGTATTATATAACACAATCAAAATAATTTAAGGTCAAAGTTGAAGATGAATAACTTCGAAAGTCAATAGTGGACATTTATTTAGGGACGGAAGGAGTATACTGTAGTAGATACATTACATTAGAAATGCGTACAATAATTTGCAAAATAAACTTTATTTTGCAATGTTATTGTTTCAATAGTAAATATCACTTGTTCTATCGTGGATATTCTCAACCATTACAAAAAAAATGAACGATGATACTAATTGTGCTTCATAAGATGGTAAATGATATGCCGATTTGGTTGACATTTAACCCTCGCGAATTGACTGTGGTACGAGATATAACGTGTTCCCACGGCGTTATTAGTAATTTATTTTGCGTCACAATGATATTTTACATGCGGAACAATTCAAAGGACTCAATAGGATAGTTGTAAACTCAAATTTTGCAAACTTGATTGGTTAACCATCAAATATGACGACAAAGAAAACACTTTGGTTGACATTAGAAGGTTACAGCTAAAACGGTCAAAAGGATGCACATATAAGTTACACCATGCTTAATTCATGTTTTGATTTTTAACTAGTTTATATTTAGAATATTCAACTTAGTGAGTAAACAAGGAGAACTTAATATATGCATTGAAAAGCTGGCTTTAGATCATTTATTTGACTTTCAACATGAAGGATGATACCTCCTACGACTTTCCTATAATACTACTACTACTATTATCTAGGATCTCAGTTTGCAAGTGGGCAATTGGGCATCCATCAATTTTGCAATAACTACTTGTTTAATCAGTTTAAAATTTCATATTTCATGTGATTATTGAAACATTATGAGTTTGTCGATAGATGAAAGACAAAATTTTCAAGACTTTTAGCGTGTTTTGTTATATACCTTGATAGGTCCATTCTCGTATCGCCATGCATAGGTTTGAAGTTTGTTAATAGATGAAAGACAAAATTTTCAAGACTTTTAGTATGTTTTGTCATATACTTTGATAGGTCCATTCTTGTATCGCCATGCATAGGTTTGAATTCACAGAGGCTAGCTTACGTTGAATATCAAGTCCAAACCAAATAAGTGTTATGAATTTATGATCACAGGAATCTGAGAGTCGTGTAAACACTTTCAGATCGAAGTATTTCGATGGTTCTATCGAAATCTTAAATCAGATAAAACTCAGATTTAGAAACGAGAATTTGTTTTAATGTTATGAAACCGAACCAGAGATAGATGAGGAATATATGACCAACTAAACTGAATATTCGGTTGTAACTGCCATAGCAGTTATTTAACCACCGAATCAGATAAATTAACGGGCAAAATTAAGTCCATAATTCCGAGAATTTTATTTTCAAGTGCGTTTTTAATATAGCACTTTATACCAAATAAAATTTTTCCAAGCGAGCCAGGGGCTCTGCCCCTTGGATCCTGCCAGGGGCTGCCGCCCCTTGGACCCTGCTACCAGGGGCGCTGCCCCCGGACCCCGTCATTCGGGGCTGCACTCCGCACAACCCCGACTTGTTGAACATTTATCATGATTACACATTGGTCAACCAAGTCAATCCATTACACTTAAATCATATTGGTGACGCAAAATCACCAACAATTAGTGTGAAAATGGTTTCATGTTGGTTGAAAATAAAGTGTCTTTCTTGGATCGAGTGATTTAGTAAACTATCTAACCCTTTTTTGATCTTATTGTAATTTGTGAACTTAGCTTCTCGCTAGGTATCCTGATACAATATATGCCGTTCAACAAGAAAACATGCAACAATAAACACATCAAGCTCGTCTTCCAACTCGTTGTAACCTTGATGCCCAAGGTATTGATTTTCATTCAACTCGATGCCCCGTGTGCGATGGTGATGCAGAAAATTCGAAACACCTTTTCATTGACTTCTTGATTGCTTGCTCCCTTTGGAAATCGGTTTGCTCATGGTGGGGCTTTGACGATTTCCCAATTGAGATCAGTAGGTTACTCTCTTGGGCTGATTCAACTCATCTCAATGTTAAGGAAAGGTTGTGTTTCGATGTTGTCCAAACCAATGTTTTGAAAACCGGGTCAATAATCGACCCGGTCGAGTCACCGGGTCACCGGGTTACCGGTTCAACCGGTTGGCCCGCCGGGTCAACCCGGTTTTCAAAACATTTGTCCAAACAACAATATGGATTTTATGAAGATATCGTAATTAAATTTGCTTTAATCGGAACTCTGCGTAAGGATATTCTTGCGGATGTGATTAGAATAACAAATTCTTCGATTTCTCATAGAAAGAAAATAACTTGCTTTAACTGGTTTGATTGGATTAGAGATCCGAGATCAGCTTGCACAAACTCATTACAACTCTTTTCTAGCTAACTTCTTGCTAGTCTTTTAATAAAAACACATTATAAGATCCAATTTCAGTAGTTTCAATGCAGATATGTGTATCTTTGCATTGTTTGTGTTTCAGTGAAAAAGATAACTATTTTCAACGGTTACACCACATATTTAGTTTCACTAAACTTCAATTTTGCGTAAGACATGAAAAATATTCATTCGTTTCTGGACCTATATTAGAACGACGACAAGCGTGGACCCTAACACTCAATGGTTCACACATTGCCCCTTCTAACAAACTCACATTATCAGGCAATGGGTTACAGAAAGAATGTCTTTGATTTTCAAAGAAAAGAAAAAAAATTTGGTGGCTGAGATATGAAAAAAGTGTGTAGGCGTGGTTATTTGTGAAAAAGATTAGGGTTGTGAGATTAAAAGGATACAATAGTATCTTAGGTTTCTGTGCATAGTCTGTCAACACTTTAATCACGAGTTTTGATCATCATTTTTCTGAAAGTCAAATATGGCGGCGATCATATGCGATTCCCTTTTCCTAATGGCGGCGATCAAACCATTTCCCAATCGTCCGATCTAATCCCCTTAATTCCTTGGTGTTTGAAATCGTTATAACCCCTGAAATTGAGATCAGTCATTTAATTGATGAATCTCATATCGAGCGTGTTAGGCCTCTTTCTCATCCTGGGACCTTAGGGTTTAGATTTGATTGTCCTTTCTTATTTATTTTATATTTCCATTTTCCTTATTTTTTCTATATCGTTTTAGACTGGCTAATGTGTGGACCTGAGCCAGGTACCAGTATGTGTTAGAAAGGTTGAATAGGAGATAATGAGTTTATAAATTAAATACGATGAAGGTACCCAAACGAGAATCCCCCCTCCGTATCCCTTCATCTCCCGCTACTCTCAACCCTACCCGCCCCGTCCCCTCACACCTCAACTCGACTCACCGCCCACCAATCGATACCTCCCCGCCCAAAAATCCGGCCCCCGCCTACACCCCTCCCTCCCCCACACCCACAGACCCACCCATTACCTCCTACCAACCCCCACCCTTTCCTAGACCACTCAAACTCCCTCCAACCCCCGCAAATCGCCACTCCCCCCATCCCCCGTTTCTTTTCGTTTCCAGAACCTCCCTTCAATCAAAAATCGACCAAACCTCCAAGATCTCGAAGTAGTGTTCAATCTCTACTTTCCCTGATGATTGTTCATGTAGAGACCATTTCTGGAAAGGTATGCTAACGGTTACTGGAAAACTCGGTGGTCGATGTGTTCATTCCTAATAAGAGATCTAAGGTAGGGAAGCGTTTCGCTTTTGTTCGGTTCATTAATGTTCTCAATCTTGATCGTATAATTGAGAATCTCAAAAGGATTGGTCGTTTTCACTTATCTGCTAATCCTGCTCGGTTTGAAAGGCCTAAAGCTTCTACCTTTCAGAAAGAGAAACCGGTGCCCTCTGGTAATGTAACGGGTTTTAAGCAGCCTATTATCCAGAATCAAGGTGGACCAAAAGAGTCTTATTCGTCTATTTTGAAACCGTCTTTGGTTTTAGACGACTCTTGCCTGGTGAACAGGGATCTCACGAATTGTGTTATGGGCGAAGTTCTTTAATTTTCTTCCATTAATAACTTACATGTACTTTTGTCTAATGAGGGTTTTCATAACACTCGCGTTGTTTACCTAGGAGGATTGTGGGTAATGATTGAATTGAAATCATCTAAGTCTAAATCGAAATTCATGGAACATGTTGGGAGTTTGCTTCGGTGGGTTTCGCCATCTTTGTAAATGCGGCAATCAGATTTCGCAAGTAAAGTCGGATAGTTTGGGTCGACATTGAGGAGATTCTTTTTATGCTTGACTCGTTCATTTTTCAAAAGTCAGTTCTAAATGGGGATAATTGTTGAATTAGAAGATGGGTATGATGACATCTTTCAAGGAAAGTGAGTTGTATTACGACTAGCACCAACGGAGCAAACATCTGGAAAGTTTCAAAGCTTATTGGTAAAAGGGAAGGTTTTTTTTTGGGCTCGGCAAGGAACTTTTTTGTTTTGGTCCCATCCTTCAAAGATGTTCCTGAGAAAGATTGTTCTCGGACGACGGAGTCCGCTTAAGATCAATGAAACATGCAAATAACCTGAATAACGACGAGGTCGGAGGAGATATGCTAGTGATAGTTGGTTTCGGACAATACTTTGGCCGTAACGTGTGAATGAATTGATGTTCAGGGTTATCTCGTTGCCAGCAACATGGTGAGGTTAATGATAAGGAGGTATCGTTGATTCTTTCAATATATACGGACTTATTGACAAACGCATTAAAGATGTAAGAACCACAGGATACGGCAACAGCATACTTATCACCGGGTTTTTACACCTGCCAATGAGATTCCAGCATGTATAATCAAGATATTCATGAAGCAGAATCTGAGCGTCCTCCATAGTAGGTAGGCAAGGAGTAATTCGAGAGTATGGAAGGGCGGGGGGAATACTCAGTGGACAGAGTTCTTCTGAAGTTATAGTATGGGGTATAAGATCAAGGAAGGCGGTTCCATCATATTAGAGATTTTAGATGAAATGATTACGGATTGGGTCAAACAAGGCTTTTTTATGGGAGGTTGTACTAAAGACATGGAGAACGATTATTGGAACTCAAGGAGAACAATTAGTTTCCGTATGAATTGTCTTTCTTTAAATATTCCAAGGGCTATAGATCCAAGGCTATGAAAGATTGGATCAAGGCGTGATTTTCTAAAACATAAAGTAAGTTTTATTGTCTATTCAAGAAGAAACTAAGATGGAGAGTGTTTCGGACTATGGGGTAAAATTTTTCTAGAGGAAAATATTTTTTCGACCACAATATTAGTGGGCTGTTGGCAATTCAGGTGGTATTCTTTCGCTTGGGATACTTATTTCTTCAAGAAGGTTCATCATACTATATCTGATAATTTATTAGCTTTGTATGGGACGTGGATACCGAACAATCAAAAGTTTATTACTTATTTCGTTCTTTGGCCCCAAATTTGTTTCATCTAAAGTATGTTGTGGGGAGTTATCTCGAATCTCTTATCACTAGTTGGAATGGAGAAAGTTTAAATTATGGGGACTTCAACGAAGTTAGAGTATTGAGGAAAGGTTGGGGATCGGTTTTTAACAATCATGGAGCTAACGGTCGTTTAAGTCCTTTATTTCTAATTTGGTTTAAACGAATTCAGCTGGAGATTCTCTTTCACATGGGCTATCCTTCGGCTATACCCAAGATGAGAAATTAGATAGATAGGTTTCTATAGGTTAATGGTTTATTTTTCAGCTTTTCCTCTCATTTCAGTATCTGTCTGGATCGTCTCCTTCACTCAGGACCTCAGGCCTATTTTACTTAAGGAAGTCTTTTTTTGATTTTGGCCTACTCCATTTCGTTTTTATCACTCTTGGCTTGAGCTTCCTGGATTCGATGACTTGACCCTTACTCAAAATCTTGGAATTCTTTTACTCTTGATGATTCAAATGTATGATTCGGTTTAAAAAAAGCTTTAAATGTTAAAAGACAGGGAAGATTCGAGCATGGACTGTGGGATATCAAAAGGCATCAGGTAGGGTCTTTCAAAAGATCTTAATCTAAATTGTGTGACATTGATAAAAGTGTTGGATCAAGGAGGAGTCACCGACGTCATTCTTTTGTCTCGTTTAGAAGTCTTTTGAAACAATTACAACGATGTTCAATCTTCTAAACAAACCGTGATATCATTGCAAAAGGCGAAAAATTCGTTTTGGCAATCGAGGGGGTCGAGAACTCACATATTACTTTCTGCTTCATTAACAAAAAACGCGCCAATCTTTCAGTTTAAAGGTATTATGGTTAGATGGTGATTGGATTGTCGAACTGATCTTGTTAAACAGAGTTTTAGAAGGCACTTTTAAGGACAGATTTCCAAGACCGGTTCTTGACGAGGTTTGTCTTACTTTCCCTTTTCCTAATCGTCTCAATAATGATCATGATTTTGAATTGAAATCTCCGATCTTCAAATGAAGATATTCGCACAGCCGTATGGGAGTTGTGAGTTATAAATCCCTTGGGCTCCGGACGGTTTTGCTTCGAATTTTTTCGTAAGTATTGGGACCCGTTGTTGTGCTTGACTTTTGGCATAGCTGTGAAATGGTTTTTTTTGATCATGGAATTTTACTATTGGATGCACTCTTCGTTTGTGACTTGATTTGAAGTTGTTAGGTGACTTTCCGGTCCATCAGTTTTAATTGGAAGCCTTTACAAGTCGTTACTAAGATCTAGCTCTCGGCTGTCCTTGGTTATTTCAGATCTCATCCTCAGATTGTTCAGATGCATTACTTCTAATAGACAGAGGATTTCTCGATGGTCATTTTATTATCAATGGTAAATCTTAGGCTCGGTGGGTGTTTTTTGGCGGTTGGAGCAGTTGGTGGGGTTTTTTCGGTGTGGCCGAATGCAAGTTTGAGCCATGTGTATTGTTATTTTAGGCTTGGTGGTGTTTATGCATGATTAAACCTTTGCTTTTCCCACCCTTGGAGCGTGCGTTATGTGTGAGAGGCATATTTGTGTTTGCTGCGGTAGGTATTCCTATCATGGCTTTACTGGATCTCTGCGCTGTTTTCGTTAACTATACGTAGGCTGGTAAGGATCGCTTGGCGGAGTTGACTCCGTGCAAAACTTAAAAAAGCAACAAGCCCATGATTTTTAAAGTCGATTTTCGGCCAAGGCCTTTATGATTCCGTTAGATGGGATTATCTTGATGATGTTCTCTCATATCTTTTGGTATTCGGTCCTAAATGGCGTTCATTGGATTCGTTGGAAGTCGTCATCAGGGAAAGCACTTTATTTTTAGTTAACGGGAGTAAGACTTACTGAATTCATTTTATAACGAGGCTTGAAACAGGGGGACCCCTTAGCTCCCTTTTTGTTTTTACTCATTATGGAGTCTCTAAACTTATTCATTTTCGTCCCCGGCATTGAGCGGGGAATTTTAAAGGGATACATGATTGACCCTTTATACGTTTTGGTCCTATTTATTCGTAGGCCGACGACGCAGTATTTATTGGGTGAATGGCCTCTTTTAACTTAAAGGGTATCATGATGTTCCTCGATGGCTTTCCTTACTTTATGGTGTATGTCAATAATATTCCAGAGAGTCTCTTCTTGGTGTCGGTATCCAGATAATTGTGGGGCTGAAGCTGCTATGTCTATTGGTTTGTTTTGATAATGAAAAGCTCATTTTATTACTTGGGTATTTTTGTAGGAGATAATATGTTCTTCCAAAAAGGCTAGGTCGAGACGATTAATAAGATAACGAGAGGTTGTCTAGGTGGAACTTAATACCTTATCTGTCGGGGGGTTGTCTTACCCTTCTTAAATCGGTCTTGGCTCCACTCTCTTTATACAACATGTCGATTTTCAAGGTTACCATATATGTTCTTAATTATATGGAGAGTCTGCAGTAGGATTTTTTTAATGGCATTCAAATGAGGGTTGATAGAAAGATTCTTGGGTCAAATGTCCTAAGGTGCTTGCTTCTAAGAAATTGGGAGGGTTGGGAGTTTCTAGGTTTCCTTCGCTCCTCAATCGGGCTTTTCTTTCAGTGGGTATGGCGCTACCTTTCTCATGACAACTTCTTATGGTCCCTGAATTAGATCGCTTACATGCTTGAATGGTCATGTTCTTTCTGATGCTTTCAATTCGCATGGAGGATCCATCATAACAGAAGTTACTCCTTTAAAGTCAAAGGTTGAAGATCTCATTTCTCTTGTTGAGTTCGTTTGTGGGAAAATGGTTACAGGTACAAGCTTGTTGGTATGTCTTTGGATTGGCGATAATCCTTCTCAAGTTTTTTTCCTCGTGTGTTTGCTCTTGAAGAGAAATAAAGACATATCGGTTGTGATAAGAGGTATACGTCTTATTTCTATTCTTTCGTGTCATGTTCGAGGAGGGTGTTGGATGAGTCACAAACAACTTGATCAGCTTTCGTTAAGTCTTTGATACGGTTTTTTATCTATATGGATGCAGATGGTTTTGGGACTTAAATGGCGATGGTGTTTTTCAAGTAAGGTGGTTGATCTACTGTTAGATGAGGCTTTTTCACTACAATGGAAGTTCCTACTCGGATGGATTAAAAGTATTTCGATTAAGGTAAACGTTTTTTGCTTGGATACTTTATTCTCGACGTTTACCTACTAGATCAATTTGTCTCGTAGGTATGTTCGCTTCTTGTCTTTGGCTTGTCCTTCTTTGTGATCACGTGCTGAGGGATTCGTCCCATTTATCTTCGGTTAGCCTTTGTGGAGAAAGAGTTTTCATATTACAAAAGTACTGATTTATTCAGATAAAAAAATACCCGCGACATGAGGCCCAACACATAAGCCCATATAAAAAAACAAACTATTAAACATGAGACCGACAAAATAAACCCAATATAAAAAAAATTGCTCGGCACAAAATAGAAAAAAATTACAAAACTACTGATTTAATCAGTTCAAAAAATACCCGCGACATGAGGCCTAACACATAAGCCCATATAAAAAAAACTATTAAACATGAGGCCCAGCCACAACGCGCGGTCTATTTTGCTTGATAAAAAAACCAGAAAATAAAATTAAAAAACAAAAAAAACAAAAAAACCTAAAATAAAATAATTGTCGACACCAATTTAAAAAAAAACGCCACGCACCAACAAAAACATACCCAGCCCGCAGCAACGCACGGATACTTTTGCTTGTTATATATTATTGCTGTGAATTTTAGTGAGAACCAATTTTAATTTATGATGGACTAAGATAATTAGATAAACTTCATTGGAGAGTTGGAGTTGTTTGTATGGGCTAGGTCTAGGAGCTTTTATTGGGCTACTGGGCCTGTTATACTATTTAGCTTTGGTATTATATATATAATCATTTTAGATGTGTTGACCTACTGTTCATCGAGCACTGTAGCTACAGTGCTACAGTGTTGGCCCAGAAAATTTAGCCCAAAAATTTGGGCCGGCCCAATTAGTTTTTTTTTTTTTTTTTTTTTAAATTGTTGGGACAAAATAGGGAGGAAAAAAATGTTACAAAAGTACCGACGCATTCAGATAAAAAAATACCCGCGGTAACATTTCCGAATTGATTTAAACAGTGTCATTTTACACCATGAGAACAAAAAAATAAATTCGCAAAAAAAATATAAAATAATAAAATAATAAAAAAATAAAATTTTAACGCCACGCAACAACGCGTAAGACCATAAAAAAAACTACTAAAACGCAACAACGCGCGAAAATTTAACGCACCGCAGTAACGTGCAGGAAAAAATAAACTTACACTATTAAACATAAAAAAAACGAGCGAAAAAAAAAAATTAAAATAAATAAATAAATAAATATAACGCCGTGCAACAACGTGCGAAAAATTAACGCCCGCAGCAACGCGCGGATATCTTTGCTTGTTAAACTAATCTGAGTTCTTGTTTATTCAAGTAGTGTGTACACTGTGTAGCATGTGTATGTCGACTTACGTCTTCGGTAGTCACATTACTTGAGCCGTGCTTTCTCCTAGGCTTTGAAGTGTGAAGTTAAGTAGATTGTTAAATTATTATCGAGCACGCCCAGTCATACATTAACTTGTCTATAGTTGTCTAACATACATTTTTTTTTTGAACGACAAAGATAGAATATATATAAAAAAGAGTCTAGCAAGACGCTGGAAACTTAAAGTACAATAGAGTCAACAAAAAGAATTACATAACATCAAAAAATGGTAAATTCCCGAGACTTTAACTGCGAGGGAATCAAAAGGGATGAAAAAACTTTTGACACGAAGGCCGACGGATCGGTTTTCACTTCGGCAAAAGAAAAACCCCCCATCCCGGAGGCCGAGCCACCGGTTTTCACTTCGGGATTGATTTTGATGAAACCCCAAACAAGTCCCGAGAGAAGGATGAAAAGAAGAACCATCCTCAAAACCGACGAATATGCCAAACGAAAAAACCTTGGCGTACAGGTATGCCAACCCAGCGAACTTGAACGCCAACTTCAGAAAAAAACCAAAAGCAGCTCTAACCATTGCCATTACGCGTGATCGAAAGGGGATACATAAGCCAGTCATTCCAAGATAACTTCATATGGTCCCTATTGTGAAGCCACGAAAATGAAGAGAAACGAACATTATCGAATAGATCACTTTTCCTCAACGGTTGAGAGTTAAACGTGACGCTATTTTGGTATCTCCAAAGCCACCAAAGAACCGAAGTAGTAATAACATAGAACCTGTGTTTTTTCTCTTTAGAAGCATGCCAAGAGATGATCCAATCATTGAAAGAATCCCAAGAAGAAGCTTGAAAAAGAGGAATATCACACTATCTAAAAACGAGCTTCCACATATCGGAATAAGATCTATTTAGATACTCTTAAATATAATGATTCACAATTGAGAAAAATTAGTGAATAAGATCTATTTAGATACGCTTGTTATTCATACTATTATGATTAACTATAGAAAGAACATGTAATGAAACTTTCATAATTGAGTTTTCTAATAAAAAGGTTAACTATGTTTTTAATGTACTTACTCACATCATTGTCATACAAAAATTATAAATTCTAAGAAAATTGCATTGAAACCGTCTCATCAATGCATGTCTTTTTCATTTTGAAACAAATTTCAAATCAAGTATTAGAGATTAAGCGTTGCCATTTAAATATTTTAAATTCTCAAGATTCTTAAATTACAAAAAAAAATAAAGGTAAATTGTTTATATATGTAGTAAAGAAAAATAAATGTCATAAATAAAGATAATGACAACATTTGTGTAAAGTTTGAAAAACTATTTATTGAAAATCAATTTCGATTAGCATAAGAATTTATAAAATCTTTTCCGAAAAATAAGTAGAATACAAAAATAACCAAAATACACTGTTTAATTTATATAATCATTTCTATACTTATCAAATTTTAGGCTTAAACTCTTTTAACCCACAAATACACGATTGACATAAATTTCTTAAATCATTCATATATTTCTACACGATTGGAATAAGTTTCTACTTTATTTTCATCATTTAAAATGCATTCTTTTGTTTTCAACTTTTCTCAAATCATTTCTATATTCGTAATATAAATTTTTATCTTTCTCAAATCATTCCCTATATATATTTGTAATATAAGTTTCAAAGTCAACTGGTACATGAGGAATATTTGTAACTTAATCATTGTTAATTAGCTTCTTAGTAACCAGATAATGCTAAATCATAGGCAACATTTTAAAACCTCGCTTTCGTTGCCTATGTAATGTAAAGTAATTTACTAAACAAATTGATTTTCTTTTGGTAGTTAGTTATGATAGTACACGATAAACAAAAGTTCCAATATGAATTAATTTATAACTTAATTAAGCATGAACACGTGGCAAGAAAGGTTGTACCCTGTAGCGAAATAAGCATAATCAACCGAAAGGACGAAACATATTTTGTCTTGGTTAATAACAATTCATATACAATTTCAATACATTTTAGCAATCTTACTACTTATAAAGTAATCAAGCTGTCAAAGGATTATTTTTGCAATGTATATATAATCAAACTTGGCACAAATTGCAAGCTTACAAACTTCTTGCAAAGCCCAAAACCGAGGATTTGTTGAAGCAGAATTCGAACTTGCCATCCTTAGCGAAGATCATAGGTTTCTCATCCTCGTGATCAATTTTATTTATTCTGTGAAAGAAACAAGAAAAAGAATAACATACAGAACAAATGTTATGAGAGTTAGAAACATTATGATCAATCGATCACAAACCCATTACGATCAATCGATCAGGAATCTCCTTGCCTAAGACCACGCGTAATAATGAAAAACTCAGAGTTGGGTCCTCTATTCTTAAGCCTCTTGTTTAAGACAGCGAATGCCTTTGTTTGTACACATTGCTTTTTTGATTTGAAATATATTGCTTTTCAAAAAAATCAATATTTAAATTTCTATTTTTTTTTAGTTTTTCTTTGAAAATAAAAATCATTAAAGAACAAATTTTGATCGAAACAAGCAAAAGAACCCGCGCGTTGCGGCGGGGCTAATTTTTTTCCGAATAATTTTTTTTTACGTTTCGGGGTTTTTTTTTGGCGATGCGTTATGCGGGTATAATTTTTTAATTTTCTTTTTTTGTATGATTCGGGGAAAAAAAATTTGCGTTAGGACGGGCTAATATTTTCTTTTTCTGGGACGGTTTTGTAAATTTTTTTACGGGAATTTTTGTGTAAGAAAATCGTAAATAGTTAAAAGGTGAGGGTCCGTTTTGTATTTTTTTTACTTTGGGCCAGATTTTAGGCTATTTTTGGGTTTTTTTTTTTGGCTAATTTTTTCCCGGATATTTCCTTTTTTTGTACGATTCGGGATTTTTTTTTTGATTTGCGTTGGACAGGTTAATTTTTTTCCGATATATTGTTCTTTTTTTGGGAGGGTTCGATATTGTTTTATTTGGGTCCGTTGATGTTAAAAAGTTATGAACAATAAAAACTTTGACGTGTTTCTTTTTTTTGTTAATTTTTTACGGGATTTTTTGGTAAGAAAGCGTAAATAGTTAAAAGTTGAGGGACCGTTTTGTATTTTTTTTTTACTTTGGGCCAGATTTTGGGCCACATTTTATTCGAATTTTAGGCTAGTTTGTCGACAAATGTGTATATTTTTAGTAATAGTTTTTTAGATCGGCTTTATTGTGTTAGGGCTCATGTTTAACGTTGTTGTTTTTTTTTGCTATATGGGTTTTTTTAATATATTCGGGTGTACGTTGTGACGCATATCGATTTTTTTAAAGGTATATTAGGCATCTGAGATGTTTTCTGCGGGTATTTTTTTATCTGAATAAATCGAAACTTTTATAATATTTTTTTCCCTCCTACTTTGTGCATACAAAACTTTAAAAAAAAAACAAAAATAAAATGATTTAAAAAAAAACTAAAATCGGGCTGGCCCAAATGAAAGCTAAAAAAACAAAAATAAAATGATTTAAAAAAAAACTAAAATCGGGCTGGCTCAAATGGATAGGCTCGTTACTTGTAGCAGAGTATAAAGCCACAGTCAAAACGACTGCTGTATTTGTCCATGAATGTGTATATTTATAATACATTGTAAAGAAGTCAATTTAAAATGTACTTATACAATTCACTCAAAATATTAGTCACACAGTCGGTTATTTGAATTTGATGATAGCAAAAATGTCTTGATAGAACGAGACAAATGGAAATAGATCGTATGTTTGAAACTTTGAAATGTCAAAGTTTTAACATACTAAGAGCAGTGGGAATAGTGGTGTCGTTCGGCTCGTGTCGTTTTCAAAAAGTGATGCCACGTTAGCAAAATGTTGAACAGGCACCAGAATACTGAACGACACCACAAATTTGCTGGGAAATCAGGGTTGTAGTGGACAACATTTTCTGATGACGTGGTTTTGGACAATTTTTTTTAATTTACTTAATTAAAAAAAAATACCCAATATAACTAAAATTTAATTCATTAAAATAAAAAACATTACATTAAATTAAAAAAAAACATTACATAGAAATAAAAAGACATAAATTAAAAACGCTACATAAAGTTAACGGCGTCGACTAGTTTGGTGGTGGTGGATATGCCGCTCAGATTCGTGCCTTTTGGGCGTTAATGATAATGGCGTCGGCCGGATCCATCCCGCGTGTGTCGATTTGTAGCACTTTCATGTCTTCCGCAATCCTTTGAGAATGGATTAACTGCCTTCGTTCTTCGCTCTCTTGCTCGATCACCTGCATTTTTGCCTTGTGGTCTAACTCGTATTGTTCTTTCATGAATTCTTGATACATCACCGGGTTAGAACCGGAGCTAGCGGTCGAGTTAGAACCAGAACGTTGACTTTTAGCAATTCGTTGTAACCCGGGTGGTCGAGGCAACGCATCATCTCCAAAATACTTCGGTTCCTCGTCGGTAACACGAAAACGATTCCTTCTTGCATTTGTCGATTCGGGAAAAAGCCAAGCACTCTTGTGCTTAAAATCACAACCCGTGTGGGTTTTGTATAAACTTTCCACCCTCGTCATCCAATCTTCATCGTTCTCCCCACTATGTGCAAGCGTTTCCGACACCAATTGATTAAACTTTTGAACGCTTGCATTAATTGGAGTTCACTTTCCCGTCAACATGTTCTTTGTACGCTCCATGTAGCTGCGTTTCTTGGCTTCGACATTGTACACCTCGAGGATTTTATACCAAAACGTATATTTTTGTTGATCACAACCTGTTTTTGGATCCTCAGAAATTTGAATGAAACTTTTCGTCAAAATCAACTCTTCGTCTTGGCTCCACACCATTCGAGCTCGTTTCTTGACTTCGACTTGTGTTTCTTTTTCTTTGTTTTTGGTCGCCTTCGACTTCAAACGCGGGCCACGGCTCGTCTTCTTCGATGTCGGGGTCGGGATCAGCTCCTCTTCGTTCTCGTCTTCGGTTTCATCGACTAAGTGGAAGGATTGTTGGTCGGATTGTGGTTGCAAAGCGGTGGCTTGGTTTGGTTGTTGTTGTTGAAATTGGCTAAATTGATTTTGGATTTTCCATTGATTAAATAGCGAAAGTTCTTCGGGATTAGCAAATGAGGTTTGGTAATTGGGATAGTAAGGCATTCGGTTGTATGGGTTGAGTGGAAAAAGGCCCGGATTGTTGTAGGATTCGAAGAGAAGACCGGAATAGTGCATTCTCGTTGAGTAGGCACCTGCCTTCTTCTGCCGGTTCCTGAACCATGGCTGTTATCGCCATCTCTGCTCCTGCTTGCATCGCGTTCTCCTAGAGCAGCAGCAACGCCTTGATTAAATAAAACTTGGAGTTGAGCATGAGTGACAATTATGGTAGGAGCGGTTGTAGTGGCGGGTGTTGCCCTCGTGGTTCTTATTTTTGGTGGCGTTCTCTTTAAAAATCACAAGGAATACAATACACGTCAGATTTCATACAATCATAAACGCAACATGACATATGTAAAATAAATAAAACAAGATCACAATCCACAGTGAAATACACAACTAAAAGTGAAATCAACAATGACATAAATAAATCAACATCCATACACAACAACATCGATAATCATACATGATGGCCTTGATTACAACATGTTCGGTATAATGAGATACAAAAGTGAAAATATGGACCTAAGGTGGTGTTAGCTGGGGTCACCCATAATACTTAACATGCCATACAATGATAATTAAAAAGATAAAACAAAAGTCCCTACAGCCTATTAGTTGGGAGTAACCCATAAAACTTAATAGGCTATACAAGATAGCTACAAATGTTCGATTCAAGAAGAAATTACAAATCCTGAAAAAGGAGATACGTTCATGGGTTAATGATTGCAAAAAGAATCAATCTGGTCGTCTTGTGGATCTCCATTCCAAGCTGTGTCATATTGATAAAGTTATTGATCAAGGGGGCGTAAATGATGATATTCTTCTGACGCGGTTAGATTTTGTAGGTTCCATGATCATTCATACAAACCTTAACAATGATGTGAAGAATCAAGATGCAGAAAATTAAAACTTTATTGATGATTGAAAGAAAAACCCTTTTGGTGGCTAGAAACCCTAACAATATTATAATTGACTAGCTAACCTAATTTTGACTAAACTAGGTGTATTTATACTAAAAAGGATTAGCCTAGGAGGCCTTTGTGGGCTTTTTCATTAATGGCCCGTTTACATAATATTACACGCCTAAACGAGCTAGACTTTTGTCTTGTATCTTCGAGTGACCGAAGCTTCTTTGTTCGGGTCCATTTATGTGATCCTAACAATCTCCCCCTAGATGAGGTCATGAGAAGTTGTTTGAAGCTCACTCGTGCTTGTCTCTTTAGCTCGTTGTTGATAGGGTACTTCACTTGTTGTGCTTTGGTAATTCATCAATAACACCTTGATCTTGATCTTCAGAAACTTGAAGAGATGACTTAATCTTAGATCTTGACTTTTTTAAGCTTTCTTCTCTGGAATTACTTATGTGATCTTCTTTCGCTTTGACTTTGCATACCTGAACTTTATCTCACATGCTCATATCTTTGGAATCTGGAAAGCTTGATATGTATCTTCTTCTAAACTCCATAATGATTACCATTTTAAAAGCCATTAGATTTTCAGAGATTGAGCGAAAGCTTTGTAATGTAAACTTTCTTGATTTCATCAATAATGTGAGTAAGGATAGAGCATGTCTGCCAATCGGATACTATGAGCCGTCATTCTCTATCATAGAACAATTTAGTCACCAACAAAACAATTTGTTATGTTTCTAAAATCCACTTAATGTGATCTAGAAAAACATATTGGAACACACAAAGTTTTATATTTTGAAGGGACCCGAGTATAGACGATACACAATCTGTGTCGGTATACATTAACCTCTGATTCCGTGAGATCCCTGATTACAGTACGAATACTGCACCTGTGATCAGACAGATTCATTGTAAAAGAACCTTTCATGACAGTTTTTCCGGCACGTTACAAGCTAATTCCTCAAATACCTAAGTAAAACAGATACCCCAAATGTTCGCACGTCTCTAGACCAGATGTCCGAAGACTAACACACTATAAGTATTCACTAATATAATGGTAAGAGAGTGAGTCAGTACAGTTACAATCTCTGACAATACCGACAATTCCTTTTTCAGCGTTTACTTCTTAAAACAATTAATACTCGTAGAAGGCTGTGCAAAGATATTATTGAAAAACATTCGATGTGTCTTTAATAAAAATTTGTTGGGCACAAAAGAAAGTTTTAAATCAGAATGCTTCTGATGATGTTTTGAAATATATCCCGAAAGATATGAAGTGCCTTGGGAAATCCAAACTTGTACAAGTACATTTATGGAAATCCACTTCACTAGTGGGCGCAGTCCGAAGACCAGGCATGAGCATTCATACGAATACCCTGGTGGTACAACATCTCTTTCCTCAGCATTCCATAAGATCACTTTCACTAAGAAAGAAATAAAAAGGAAAGAAAAAGGATAAATAAAAAGAACATAAACAAAAGTCTTTGGTCATTTATCAAGATACGTGTGTATAACACAAACTTTTGGTACCTTGACATTTTTGATCATATTAACACTTATGCTCCCCCTACACATGTGCGTCGATAATCGAAAGATGTTTAGCACATGCATGGATAGGACTTAGCATTTTAGAATCAATCGAATCATTAATTATCCGTTTTACATGTTTAAGTCACATTTTCTCCCCCGATCAAAAGTATGAAACTTGTGAATGGTTTTGATCTAGAATGGACTTAAAATGTATCAATCTCCCCCTCAAAGTATGAGGTGAGTTTAAATAGCACAATATCAAGTGAGCAATTGAAACAAGACCTTTAGAATACCCAGACAGGAATGATACTCCAATCTTACTGAACTTGTAAACGGTTGTCGAGTCAAAATCTTTCAGCAATAGAATCAGCAACAGTACGTCCTTTTGACCTGCACAACTGTTAGAATACCTGATTCTCCCCCTCAAACAATGACCTGTGTCAATGTTTGAATTGGTTAACCCGAACATGGTTGATGAAACAAGTTGTTTATGAAAAAAAATGGTTCGGGGCGTAGACAACTTCTTGTCTGTAAAGAAATAATCACTGACACGAACCACTAAATCTCTGGATAAACCGGGTTACAGTCTGAAAGAACTGCAAGCCATACTACACTAAGTTTTTTTTTTTTTTTTAATACAATATACATGATACAATGTGAAACACTTGGTTACTCAGAGACAGACTCATCTTGTAGATCCTTTAGAGTCTCTGGTTACATCTGTTTCACTCCAAGCAGCGGGAGGAGTGTCGCGAAGCGCTCTCTCGGTAATGCCTTCGTAAATATGTCAGCCAGTTGGTATTTTGTTTCCACCGAAAACACACAACAACTTACCTTTCAACCTGCTCTTTTGATAAAGTGTGACGGATATCAATGTTGCTTGGTAGCCGAGTGTTGACACTATTACAGCCATAGGGCAATAACACTTTGATTGTCACAATACATCGGAATTTTGTTAAACGTAAATCCATAGTCTCGAAGTTGAGAACGCATCCAGAGGATCAGAGCACAAGCATCCTGAACGGGCGTTGTATTCAGCCTCAGTAGTGGAGATGGCAGTAACTTTTCTGCTTTTGGATGACCAGCTAACAAGCCACTTTCCAAGAAATTGAGCTGAACCAGAACTACATCTCCGGTCATGACACCAGCATAGTCAGCATCTGCAAAAGCTTTTAGTTTCAAAGCCATAGTCCTTCCGGATACCACAGACCCATGTGAAATGGTTTCCTTAAGTATAGAAAGATACGCTTTAAAGCAGAAGGTGAGCATTTCCGAAGGCTTAGCCTGGTATCGTTGCACACATACAAACATCAAAATACTAAGTCAGGTCTAGATGCACTAAGAATACATAAGTGAGCCAACCATACCACGAAATCGTGTAGATCAATTTAGCATTCCACCCTATCTTCATCAAGTTTTGGGACGCTCCTCCATTGGAGAGGTCAATGTGATGTGCATGAGTCAAACGCATACTTTTTCAAGATTTCCTGAGCATATTTGGCTTGAGGTTATAAAGATGCCTCTGGGATTTTGTGATGAAACTTGTAACCTACGAAGAATTACATGTCCCATCATCGACATCTTGAAAGTTGAGTTCATTTCAAATGCAAATAATTTGCATGCTTTGGGGTTGGTAGAGGCAAAGATAATATCATCTACATATATTTGTACCAGTAGAAGATGTTTGCCTGCTTTTCTCGTGAAGAGTGTAGGATCGACCACGCCTTTTGTAAATCCGGATTTGATCAAAAACATCGACAACTTGTCATACCACGCACGTGGAGCTTGTTTGAGCCCATAGAGAGCTTTCTTGAGACGGTACACATGCGATGGATGCTCTGGATCTACAAATCCTTCTGGTTGACTAACATAGACAACTTCATTCAGTTCGCCATTGAGGAAGGCGGTTTTCACGTCCATCTGGAAGATGACCATGTTCATACTTGCTGCGTGAGCAATGAAGAGTCTGATCGCTTCTAATCTAGCAACCGGAGCAAATGATTCCTCAAAATCAATACCAGCTTCCTGACGATATCCTTTCGCCACTAACCGAGCTTTGATCTTCAAGACGTCTCCATATACATCCCAACTTAAAAATTTGTAAAATCTATTGAGAGGGATGATAAGAATATTACGGACAGGGTACAAGTATCCATACATCTAGACGTTCAAACTCATGAATTTCTTCCTGCATAGCCTCAATCCAGCACGAGTGCTCTAAGGCTTGCTTGTAAGTCTTTGGTTCAACATGAGTTAAGAATTCATTGAAGAAACACCACATTGCGTCGGTTTCTAGCTGTTTCCTGGTAGAGACAGGTCGGTCTTTATCCCCAATAATGTTTTCAAGCGGATGTGCTTGAGTCCACTTCTGCACGTGAGGTAATTGGATGTTGGGAAGTAACTTCGATAATTAGACCAGGTTAGAAGAAGATGCTTCTGAATACGGTTTTCAGGAACAGTATAGGTCAAAACACAATACGTCAACATTTAACGAACATGTTTCATAATCAGAATCATTAGTTCTGGTAGAGGTACTTGATGAGTTAAGAGCTTTCAGTAACCGCATGATGCCTTCTGAGATAACTGTTGTGGAAGGTGAACCATTGGCATTCTCGGGTGCCGGGGCAGCAGGAACATTAACCGGAGTTATCGGAACAACCTCATCATCATCAAACCATTGAAACAAATCGTCTACCTGTTTCTTTGTAGGAGGGACACTAGGTGGTTCTGGGTCTTTTACTAGTGCAGAACGGCTGCGTCCTGACTGTAAAGCAGTAAGTTCGAGTTCTGTACTGTTTGGCACAGAAGTCATTTGTTGAGGTGCGAGGCCTGAACTGGTTTGAACAGACGTCAATCCTTCGGTAAGTTCATCGAAGGCAACATGAACGGTTTCCTGAATCTTGCGCGTTCGTTTGTTGTAGATTCGGTACGCCTTCTTGGTGGAGCTATCCAACAAATAAACCTATTCTGGTTTTGGGGGGCCTTGAGTTTACCAACGTCATCGTAGTCATTGGTAGGATAGCACAGAGATCCAAACACTCGGAAGTATTGTAGATTAGGTTTCTTTCCCTTCAGCAGTTCATAATAGGTCTTTCCGTGAAGCGTGTGTACAAGAGATCGATTGAGTGTATAACACGCAGTGGCTACAGCTTCAGCCCATAGGAACAGTGGAGCTTTCGCAAAGATGAGCATAGTACGAGCAGCTTCCATAAGAGTTCGGTTCCGTCTTTCGACAACGCCGTTCTGTTGTGGAGACCGAGGTACGCTCGTTTCATAAGAATACCAACACTCCAAACCATCCGTCCTAGTGTCCTTATTCACAAACTCCGTTCCATTATTCTGTTCTGACGAAACGACATAGTAGTAAGGGCTCCGTTGAGTCTTTCACAATAAACTTCTCCAATCACTTGAGAGTTTCATCCCTTGTCCGAAAAAACTTACCCATCCAAATCGTTGTAATCACCACTAACACCAAACATACTTCTTTCCGTGATACTTTACCGTTCTCATGGTCCAGCAGAGTCCATATGTAAGTGTATGGAGAACTTCAGTATGGTGTTTTCCGCCTTTAGTGATGTGATGCTTTCTTGCTTTTACCTAGCTGACAAGATTGGACACAATGGTCTTTGTCCAAATTTCACATTGAGAATCCTCTGACTAGATTTTTTACCCGAGCCAATTTCCGTTCAATGTCCTCGAAATTTCAGATGATTCAACCTGACGATGCCATAACCATGACTTCGTTGAAGAGGCATTTGTAACAAGACAAACTGGTGAAGCGACATAGCATAGCATTCAGTGAGATGGAGTACAGGTTGGTTTGTCCGTAAGCCTTAGATTAGATCCACCATATCGTAGTTGCGGATGTGACATGAGTGCTGTCGGAATGCAACTTCAAAGCCTCCATCATAAAACTGTCCGACGTAGAATAGGATATGCTTGAGTCCTTACCAAAATAGACTCGAGAGATGAATAGTTCACCCAGTTTTTAACACCATAGCCAACGATTGCTGCATATTCATCGTTGCCAAATCGCAACAGTACCAATGAATTTTTTCTACAAAGTTGATAAGACGCGCACGATACAACGGACATAATCTTGAGCCATCCCAAATCCATATCCATAGTACAATTTGTACTACCTTGCGATAACACAAACATTTACGGTGATAGGATGCCCCTGAAGGGTTCCGTTAGTTTACCAATCAAAAATACCAGAGAACCCATTTTGAACCTGCCTGTCGATCACGAAGTTTATGATCAGTAAACCTATAGACCATAGTAATTTGTGGCTAAACTAGCACACGGGAGGTAGTTCTACTTGTATCCAGTTAAGATTTCCATGATCCAAGTGAAAGATACTTCTCAAAAAATAATAAATGCATCCAGTTGGCCTCCACAGAGAGCTTGCTTTTATCAATAGGTTTTCTAATTGGTTTTCCAGACTCTCTTAATGGGTTTCCCAACTTTCTTAATGGGTTTCCATTCTTTTCTTGTTTGGCGTTTAAGACGCTAGTCTGGTGGGTATCACATTTCACAGAATCATCACACATAACCAAACAATCATTATGATTAGCAAAAACCAAAGATTTGTTACATGCACCACAAACATTGTTCAAATTTGAAACAGAAACAGAATGTTTAACAAGCAAATTAGAATCAACACGATTCTGTTTATTCAAAGTCCTATGGGGTGCTTCTACTCTCCTCGCATTCGCACTCTTAGCCGGCAAAGAACTATGATTCCGAGGGGCTCTCTTAGGCACAGTTTTGCTAGCTCCAGAAGTGGGTTTTACTCCTGTAGACATAGGCACACACACGTTAGTTTGCTTATTAGGATGCACTACTGGTTTTTGAGTTGGTTTGAGTGAAGGTCTGGGGGGTTCACTAAAAGTTACTTGCTTCTTCTTAGGTAACGGGGTTGTTTTGACCCAGTTAGCACGTTTGGGTGGTGGAATATACTTAGAACCTAAGTTGTACATTCCAGGAGCAAGCACTTTGGGTGTCTCAGAGGTTGAAGGTCCACTACTTGTTTTACCAGTCACTTGGGCTTGCAGCTTTGTATGTTGTGTAGTTAAGGCACTAAGCTTTTCAGTGTACGCAGTACGTGAGTGAGTATTCGCCTTTGACAGTTCATCATACCGTCTTTGCAGACTCACGTTTTCTACCTTAAGGCATCCACAAATCTAAGGGAGAGGTAATCGTATCTTTCAACTGAATTCTGTCAGTTTCTAATGCCTGTTGGTCACATCTACCGTTAGTGGAACCTACATTCAACACCTTCATGATGTTGATCTGAGCATCTAAATTCCTGATAGTGTCATCTTTCCCTTGAAGTTGTTTTCTTAACTTGTTAATTTCAAAAATTGCATTGGAGGCACTAGAAGTGTCTATGCACTGTTTATAGTTTTGAAATTTAAGTTGTAAATCAATATGGGTCTTTTGTAAATGAGAGTTACGTTTCTCAGATTCAATGACCATCTTTTGTTGTTTTAAAACCTTCAGCTTTCAAGTTCAAGACTTTAGTGTGTTCCTATTCGCATGCAGATCTAAGATCTTCGCAAAGGCAATTCGAACTAGGGGGCACAACAATATCGGAAGTAAGCACAATAGAGCAGATATCTTTTTCTAAACATTCAGCAATTAAGCAGTCATTTTTTATTAAAAGATTTTTCTTCTCTATGGTCAGGTTCTTGTTATCAAGAACACATTGTTCATACTCCGCATCCAAGTCATCAAAAATCTGTTCATATTCTTTTACTTCTTTGAAAAGTGTATCATTAGCAGCTTGGATATGTTTTTTGAAATGGTCGTAAAATGGTACCAGTTGTTGTTTCAAACAAACTGTTTTGCATAATCATAACACCATTCAGAAACATAGTCTGGTTTTTGTGTTGTTCTTTCTTTTATGATACCTTCAAATTGATGAAAAACAGCATTAACTTTTTGAAGATTGGCCAGAACTTGACTTGGAGGTCGACTTTTATGAACAAAAGGAGTAGCAGGTGTGGCTGGTTTACTAGCTTGACTAGCAATTTCGTTGGCAGAAAGCCAATACACCTGATCTCCAGATAGTTCCTTCTGAGGAACGAACATAAGGCATAACTTGTTATAGAAAGTCGTTATAATGGTAAAGGACAAGCTAGTGACTTCGACATAGTCATTAACCCTAGGTGCGAAAAATATAAATAACTATACGTAAACTTTCATTGTAAACGAATTAGGACGGCTTAGTAATGCGTACACGACCCTAATAAATACTTGCATGAAAGAGGCGACGTGTTTAGGAGCTAAATGCATAACCCTTTTACCACTAGGACCTTTCGAATAAACATATGAATGGCTAAGGGAAGCAACGGGCCTCAAGGGACCCGTAGCCTGTTACACGAGCCCAACGCGAGCCCAATACGAGCTCATAAGCCACAATAAGCTAAACAGCTTATTCGTGTGCTTATACGCGGCTTAATGAGCTTAATATAGACTTAAGAACCTAAATGGACCCTTCGTATTTCTTTTAAAACCAAACGAACCCTTAACGGGCCATCTAGCCCATTACCGAGTCCACAAAATAAGCCATACGCCACGAATAAGCTCCCACAGCTTATTCGAGAGCTTAAGCAACCAATAAGCCTTCTAAAGATCCTAGAAAGGTCATTGGACCCAAGGGGATTAAGGCTAAACCCCTAGAACCCTTACCGGGTTACTATCGGGCCCAATAGGCCCAACAATGAGCTTATTAGCTTATCGAATAAGCTACATAAGCAACGAACCTCCTAAGGGCTTATTGAACCTTCATGTGCTCAATGGACCCGAATTAACCCAACGAAACACTCTAAAACCCTTAACGGGCCCAAGACCGGCCCATTAGAGTTGCTTATTAGCTTATCGGCTTATTTGGAATAAGCTAAAAAGAAAACAGTTTGTTCGGTTTACTACAAGTTGGAAAAGCACTAGGAAAAACCTAAAAACTCTAAACACTCTTATCGGGTTAAGTTATTGGGCCCGTAAGCCCAATAAGCCCGAAATAAGCTCCAATAAGCTCCCCGAGCTTATTTTGAGCTTATCAGACTCTACTGACCTTATTGGACCCTTTTCGACTTAATAAAACCGTTTCGGACCCTTAGAACCCTTATTGGACCTTAATGGGCCCGATAAGGCCCATTAAGCCATAATAAGCTCGTTAGAGCTTATACATAAGCTATAACGGCTTATACGGATTATTTGGACAAAATTTAACATAATGCCACTTGTTGACAATTATTCGGGGTTAAAATGAAATTTTCGCAAGTCTAAGGACTAATAATGCAATTTCCGAAACATAAGGGGGTAACCTTGTCATTTTTCGAAATACAATAACTCCAAGGACTGTTTTTGTCGAATTTGGAAACTTAGGGATTTAAGTAAAACCATAAGGACCTAAGTTGTAAATTTCGGAAGTTAAAGGACTAGTTATGACTTTCTCGCAACTAGAAAGTTTAAAACGTAAATGTTATTACTTTATAAACCTAGGGACTAAAAGGTGACAACTAAAAACCTACGGCTACGTTTGTGAAACAAAAGTGAAATAGATGAAACACTTAACACGTCGGTCGAACATTAAGATATTCGGACATCGAACGGGTTTAATAACAAATTAATAAATAAAGTATATTTATTAATAATGATTTCACGTTTCTCGAGAGCCATCGAAATTATAAATGCAATGATCTTGCGTGTCACCACACAAGTGATAACGGTATATATAAACTTAAAATGGGATTTAGTTTATACAAAGAGTCGTTAGCTTAAATGTGTAAACTAAGACTTGACCGTACTTACTTAGGTGTTCACGGTGGAGCCACTACCTACTTGGATACTTGTTATCATTCGAGAACTAACGGTCTAAGGTGAGTTCATTGCCCCATGATGCTTTACAATTATTAAATGAATTACATCCTTGGGGTGTGAACATGCGTTGTTTTACATATCTGAAGCAAAAGTGTTACAATTTTATGCCATGATTACGTGTTTGCCTAAAGTTACCATAACCCCTTTTATGTCCATGATCATGAACTGTTTAATTGCATAGATGTGATTGGGGACATTACATTGTGCGGCACGATTTGTTATGGATAGATCATTAGGGAATTGCGATCCCGTTCGGGTGACTAGCTATCACTGGGATACAGAACGCATACCATGTCGTATTGGGGATTTGCTGGTTAGCACATCATTCTACGGGACACCTGTTGGCAAACTTATATTTGCATTCATAATGTCTTGCTTCAGGTGTATGTGCTTAGGGAAACGTAATTATCCTTTATGATTGTTTGCATTTGTTGCTTATCATGCACTTGGAAGTCTTGCGGTTCCTACAATTGATTTACATAAACTTTTTGAATTCACCCAACTTTTTGTTGACGTTTGTTAATGCATGTTTTTCAGGGTCAATATGGCATGAGTGCGATGATTTGTTACATTGGGAGGTCAATAATTGAAGAGTCATACATTAAGATTTGGGTCTTTATTACACTTTGGGACAATTAGTTTTATAACCTGGAATCTTTATCTTTTTTGTTGAACTATTTGAAGCCATGTGAGCTTATGTAACATAAACACGTATTTTGTTATCCCAACGAATCTTTTTCAAACTTACACGTTTAGTTGTCGTTCTCAGATCTTGCGCTATTGTCCCAATATGTAAAAGCATCGGATATTCAACATTCGCTGGCCATACTCTGTTTTGAGGGCGTTACATAAGAGCATCATGTTGTCTAGGCATTTTAGTTGGCTTTATTTGGGTCGGAAGGTTTTAATCAGGCGAAGTTACTTGTGGTGTCTATATATGCCCCTTAGTCTATCACTAGCAAGCGTTCGCTATGGGAGCTACATTTCGTCCCTTATCAGTCTTTGGGGATGGGCATTGTTATGGATTATGGGCTTTTTAATGAAGTTAGATGCATGAGGATCGTTTGGGATCAGTGTCAATGCGCAAGGTTGCTAATGAATTTATTAGTTTTATATCAATACTTCGGGGCATCGTTGATATCCCATTTGGTTACGGGTACTATTTTACTTGGTCTCTTCAGTGGCTAAGAAGATGAGTAAATTAGATTGTTTTTTTGATTCGGATGGTTTACTCTCTCTTTATTCCCTCATCTTTCGGGTATTTTTGTTTATCTTGATAGGCCACCTCGCGGATCATAGGACCAATCTTACTTTCGGAAGTGGTCATGTTTATGGGCCTTCCCTTTTTCGGGTTTACCACTCTTGGTTTAGTTTACAGGGCTTCGATCAAATGGTGTTGGAAACTTGGAATAATATTGATCTTGATGATAAAAATAAGATGGTTCGATTCAAGAAGAAATTACAAATCCTGAAAAAGGAGATACGTTCATGGGTTAATGATTGCAAAAAGAATCAATCTGGTCTTGTGGATCTCCGTTCCAAGCTGTGTCATATTGACAAAGTTATTGATCAAGGGGGCGTAAATGATGATATTCTTCTGACGCGGTTAGATTTTATTAAAAAAACTACATGTCTATTAAGTCTTCGACGCTGTGATATATTGTAAAAGGCTAAGATTCCAGTGGGCTATGAGGGCGATGAAAATCAAAAATTTTTTCATGGATCATTAATCGTATAACGAGCGGATGTTGGTATATTAAAGGTGTTATGGTTGATGGAGAATGGGTGGATGATCCCTGTCGTGTCAAAGAAGAATTTCGTTTGCATTTTGCTAATCGGTTTTGAGCCCCTGGCTGCAACAGATGTAAACTTAACTATACCTTCCCTAATCGATTGCTTCTGATCAGTTGGACATGTTGGAGAGTCCGATCTCCAGAGATGAAGTGCGTAATGCTGTGTGGGGCTGTGGAGAGAATAAATCTCCTGGACCAGACGGGTTCACTTTTGAGTTTTTTCGAAAGTTCTGGGACACTTTAGGATCTGATTTTTGTGCTGCTGTGGAATGGTTTTTCGATCATAGTTCATTTTCTAGAGGATGTAACTCCTCTTTCATTGCTCTCATTCCGAAAAACCATGATCCTAAGTTCGTAAATGATTATCGTCCAATTAGCTTGATCGGGAGTCTTTACAAGGTTGTCACCAAAATATTAGCCACTCGACTTTCGTCGATCATCTCTGGTCTTATATCGGATGTTCAAACGGCGTTTCTTCCTAATAGGCAAATTCTTGATGGCCCGTTTATCATAAACGAATTACTTTCTTGGTGCAAGCATAAGAAACAACAAGCCATGGTGTTTAAAGTTGATTTTGCCAAGGCTTATGATTCGATAAGGTGGGATTTTTTAGAAGATGTGCTTAGAGCTTTTGGTTTCGGTTCTAAATGGTGCTCGTGGATTCGGGGTTGTTTACACTCTGGTATGGCTTCGGTCCTCCTTAATGGTAGTCCAACGTCCGAATTCCAATTTCATTGTGGGTTGAAGCAAGAAGATCCTTTGGTCCCATACCTTTTTATCTTAATTATGGAGTCTCTTCATCTTTCATTATCTAGGGCCATCAAGGCGGGGATTTTTAAGGGCATCAAAATTGGTTCGTCTCTTAATATTTCCCATCTTTTTTATG